>CAKAOI010025856.1:0-43819 GCA_916701655.1 Sebastiscus albofasciatus | reverse complement strand
ACACACGCACACACACGCACACGCACACACACACACACACACACACACACACACACACACACACACACAGACCTCAACATAGACACGGTGGTCTGCAGTGATGATGCAGGGGCCAATCCGTCTCTGCTCGTAGCTCTCAGTGACAAAGAGCTTCAAAATAAGCACAGGCCCAGATCTGCGTCTGGGTGTCGGTAGGTGGCTCAGTCCTGGATCAGGTCCCGGACCCTCGGGGGCCCAGGAGACCAGGCCTACCGGAGGAATGTTTACATCAACAAGATCACCATCATCAGATCCAGGGAGAGTGGGGACTGCAGCCAAACAGCTGAACTGAAACAGGAGATTACAGGTTTAAAATACTTAATGAGTAAGGGTGAAGATGTATTGTACCAAAATGAAGGTGTATAAAGGTATACAGATATCTCACATGTATGCCGAGTGGACTTTTGGACTTCATTTCTGTCTCATTTAGTGCCAGAATGGTCTGAGGATCGTCTTTCCATAATAATACCTGGCCAGAGAAGAGGGAACAGAATGGCATACTGTATGGGATAATTCATTGCAACTGTGTAAGTCCTAGGGATGTAAGAAAATATTGACACACTTGAGTATCGCAATATGTTTTGTGATATTGTATCAATTCTCAAAAACACTATTGATTTCTAATTAATAGTTTACATGCAAAGATTCATGGCATTCTAAAGAAAAAGATTCTGTCTCTGTTGTTTGTCTCTTTACTTTTCTGAAATCACTCTGTATCTTCTCTTCTTCCAATTTCCGGCCTCTTTAACCAAGATTTTCTCTCACTTAATTTGCCTCTGTGCTACATCCTATTTTTAAGGCTTCAACACCACCATGTTCTGGTCATGATGACCTGGGTCACAAGTCTCTCTGGGGACAACTTCCACTTACCACAATTTCAAGTGTCCATTATGTGCCTTGTGTTTTTGTGTTTATCACTGTCTGATAGACTTTGACCGGATTTCAAATTCAGATGTTTCCCCCTCTGTGCTCTTAAAGCTTCACTCATTCTGTTTCTACTGTTTTCTCCTTCCCAAACCCCATTTTCGCTACCCCTGTTGGTTTATGAAAATGATTTGAACAATGATAACTTCAACTTTAAAATCTCCCAGAATTCTATACAAGTTGAGTGAAAAAAAGATCATATTTTATTGTGTAAAATAAACAAATTGAATTTGGTAAAAAATATATAATACAGGGTTTAATAGACAACAAAGAATTATGCCAAAATGTCTTATCTCACCATGTTTTTGTACTGCACTCTTCTAGGCTGTCCCAGGAGCAGAACCTCAGTCCCACAGGAAATGACAGGGAACACCAACAGGAAATGACTCCCATTGGACTGAGCCTGGCACGTCGAGTCTCGTAGGGTCACGGCAGCCGCTGGGACAGACAAGCTCTGCGGGGGACAACTGCTGTGAGACAACCGAACATTCAAATTGAATAATTTTTCTGTACAACTGGAAAGATGTACACATAATTGGTTTGACAATAACTACTGAAGTGATCATTTTAACAAGATTAAGAGTCTACTTTGTCTGTGAGGCTGTACTCTGACACAGTGGTGGAGCTAAATGCATAGCAACATCCTCACAATGACAATCAATCAATCAATCAATCAATCAAAATGTATTTGTATAGCCCTTTACAATAACCAAAAGGTCCTCAAAGTGCTTCACATTAACATCAAGAAATAACAGGAATAAAAACATAACATATCATAAAATCATAAAAAGGTGCATAAAAAGCACAGGAAAAATGTCACCGGGCTACTAGGTATTAAAAGTCAATCTAAATTAAAAAAATAAAAAATAAAAAACCCTGCTATCATGTTTAGCAGGGATGATGTTCACCATAGTTTCATGTGTTAGCATGCTAACTTTTACTAGGTAGCACTAAACCCAAAATATAACGGAGGCTAATGGGAATGTCATTAGGTTTGCAGGTATTTTGCTCATAAACCAAAGTTGGACAAATGACAATTTCGACCTGATGATGGCGCTAAAAGTCTGAAGATCACCATAATTATTACAACTCCAACCGCCCAAATGAACCGCACCAGAGTGACTAAATGTTGGCTTGTGAAAGTGCCATAAAATGGGGAACTGCAGAGTTAAGTGTAATTCTCTGTGGGTTTTATCACTTTCATATTACCCGTAGGCATGTGGTCAAATTTAATAAAAATAAATATTGATTAGAGCAGCTTTAAATATGATACATGTACATATCCACAAGATATTACTAGCAAATAAAGGTCAGTATATTTTATTGATGTAATAATTCAGTTTTGTTGCAAGTTTAACAACATCTTTTTGATGTGGACGCTACTATCAGCGGCTGCTAGGCTTTATGGTGTTTGTGTTACCCCTGGATATATTAAGTTGTGGTAGCTAGCTTCTCTCTATGAATTGTTTACATCTAATACAGAGGTATGAAGACCTGCAGGATGTGTTGGTCGACGGTCACGCTGAGGCGTCCGTCCTCACACTGCACCGTGAAACTCTCCCGGCCTATTCCCGCTCTGCCTCCACCGTTCAGCCACTGCCTCAGTCTGCGCTCCTCGGCCCAGGGAGGCCTCACAACCAGAGGATTCATCACCGGAGCCACGTCTGTGGTGCAGACAGAGAGGAGACACAGAGACAGCCGTAACACTCGCACGTACACTTCAATACCCTTCATTCGACATATACGATGGAAATATTCTGCTTTCATTTCTCATCCTCCATCTTCAAAAGGGACACAGAAGACCAAACAAATACTTCTCCTATACATGAAGGAAATGAGAAAAGAACTAGGGTGGATTTCAAAATGAAAGTGAAATGTTCATGTCACTCACACAGCGATGGAAACAAGAGACACACAGGAGTCCTGACCTGTGCCGCCCCCAGCCAGCTGGATCACAAAGCGATTGGCCAGGTCAGCCTCAGTGTATGAGGTCAGCTTGGTGTAGCCGCTCTCACGGGCCCAAACAAGAAGGTCGGGTATGGTGGACAGGTCAGAGTTAAGTGAACTGGACAGGGTCAGGTCATGTTCAGGTGGGTAAGGTGGGGACACACTGTTAGACGACTACGGAGAGAGAGAGAGAGAAGACAGATACACAGACATTAGGACAAGTATGTAATCAATGTACAATCAAGTAAAAGACAAGAGTGTGATAATGCAATATGTGGAAAACTCAGTTGCCCTGTTGGTATTCCAGCCTTTATCTGTTTATGGCTTAACCTTGTAGAGATGTTGTAAAGGTAAGTTCGGTCTCAATCTCAAACTCAATTATTTGTCGGTCACAGCATACTGCAGCCTCAAAGGGACAGGGTGTAGGATTTGCCGGCATCTAGTGGTGTGGTTTCAGATTGCAAACAACTGAGAACACCTCCGCTCACTCCTCCCTTTACAAGACTGCGGTAACGTGAGCCGCAGGGTACAAAACCGTGGTAACGCCATTTGCCCTGCTCAGAGACCATCCTTACCATAATGACACAACTATAGTAGCAACGGATGTTAGACGGTGGGTGGCGGTACCACGGTTTTGCACTCTATGACTCACGTTACCGCAGTTTCACAAGCGTGTCAGAGAACTATGGTGGCCTTCAGGTAACGTAAAAATGTGAAAAGCTCTCTCTAGAGCCAGTGTTTGGTTTGTCCGTTCTAGGCTACTGTAGAAACATGGCAGAGCAACATGGCGGGTGTCTAGAAGGTAACCCACAAATTGCGAAATCTGGCAAATACTCTTGCAAGACTCGGTGCCCGATAACCTATCCTAACCCTAACTATTACAGGTCAATGCCTAACATTAACCATCTTGCGGGAGTTTCCCAAATTGTATGTTACCTTCTAGACACGACCCCCGTGAAGAGGACCCGCTCTCTATGTAGATATGAAGGGCTCATTCTAAGCTAACGAAAACACAACGATTCTTAGTTTCACGTGATTATACACCTAAATGTTACACACTGTTCCTTTAATTTAAATTGCAGGTCATTGGACTGTGGGAGGAAGCAGGAGGACCCTGAGAATACCCATGCTAACACGGGGAGCACATACAAACTCCACACAGCCAGCCGGTTCGAACCCTGAACCCTCTTGCTGTGAGGTTACACCACCACTCAGGTCAACTATCTATTCATCAGTAAGTTGTTAGACATTTAAATCAGAGGACAAATTCAGATACAAAGAAGAGACGGGCCCTTACATGTACAGATATATGACCCCGGACACCATGAGCAACAATGGCCCAGTTGACTGGCACAGAGCTGCTGAGAATCAGCACAACCGCCTGGGTCTTTGAGTTGGCCACCAGGGGCACAAGAGAGACGATCACCTCCACCTGAAGAGAGCTGAAGGAGACGGAGTGAGACAATATTAAACATTGCGTGGCTGTACAAAAGCCATATAAGCTCCCGCCAGGACTTTCCGAGGCTGCACGTTCTCACCCACAGAGTCCTGAGCCCACTGAATGGAGCTTGATCACATGGACTTCATGGCTGATCCCACCTGCTGGCGAGTCAACGCAGCCCTGCACATCCTGTGGCTGCAGCTCAGAGGTCATGTAGTTGTGAGAAAGGAACATGGACTGCAGCTGGCACACAGCTGGCAGGGTAAGATCTGTAATATGGAGACAAAGTAAGAGACAAGAGGGAAGTAGGTTTCACGAGATCTTTGTTCACAATCTGTCCGACCTGAGCCTCGCGTTATGTCTGGTGAGAAGGGAGATAAGATAGTAGGCTATGACCTGAATTTTAACCTACAGAGTATCAAACTAGTGCACAGATGTTTAGGTTGAAGCAATAATTTGAAATTCTGGGAAATGCGTTTGTTTGCTTTCTGTGAGTTAGATGAGAAGATTGATTCACTCATATCTGTCTGTTGTTGTTTTTTTTTACTTCTGACAGAGCCAGTCTATCTGCTTCCCCTGTTTCCTGTATTAATGCTAAGATAAGATACCCGGCTGCGAGCTGCTGCCTGTAGCTACATATTTACCATACAGATGTGCTCTTGATCTTCTCATCAAACTCTTCACACAAGAAAGCAAAAAAAAGTATTTCCCAAAATGTCAAACTATTACTTAAAGTGTTTGTAAAAGCAAGTAAAAATAGTATCCTCCATTTTCACTTTTATTTTTTTGTAAATATGCAGTAAACCTGTGTGAAGCATGGTACATTGTGAAAAGCATTTCAACTTTTGTAAATGGGCAGCATGATGGTTGAATTTATCATCACTATGATATCTGGTTTCTTGTTGGCTCACCCTCTCCCAGTGGGACGTAGACTCGATTGCCGTGTGCTGTGTGTGTCAGAGAGGACAGGTTGCCGTGGTGTTTCAGAGCCCAGCGGTGCAGCGCACGTGGATGAAAAGGCAGCGAATGCACCATTTGGACATTCAAAAACAGGGTGTGAGACTGCACGCTGGAGTTTGAGGATATCTACAGATTCGGGCAAAGAAGAACATTTCTAGGGAAAGACATTGAGGGTGTTATATAACACAGATGTGATGGGCAGATTGTGACACACTGTGACTGACCTGCACCAGCACTGGGAGGTTGGGAGGCAGCCTCTCAGCCTCCAGCCACCAGCTGACGGGGAGCCTGGAGCTGAGCAGCAGGTAGAGAGCTCTGAGAGGTGAAGAGGACAGAGACAAAGGCCTCAGCAACACCGTCACCTGCAGACAGAAGAGGAGAGGGGTGTATGTATGTATATATAGATACATATGTACAGTATGAAACATGGCAGATTTTACAAATACAAATGTATGTGTGTTAATGTAATAACATTATACTCCTTTTTTTTGGATTCCATACTCTTTCACACACTTTGAGTTAGCTCATCACCTTGTTTTCGGGGCTGTGTGTCACTCTCCCCACTGCAACCACATGAGTCTCCTTGTCCCCGCGTTCCCTAGCTTCGCAGCCCGGACCAGCCTCAAACCTCTCCAGCAGACCCTGGACCGGGTGCAGCGCCCCCACCGGTCCCACAGAGCATCGCACCTCCACACCACTCTGAGCTGAGGAGGAACAGCAGATGTGTAACTATCAATGGAGGCTGGTCCATAGAGAGGCAGAGGAGGCTGCTCTTCCTCTATTTTTGAGAGGCAAGAAGGAGAACAAAATGAACCATCAGCAAATCTCAGTATCGTTTATAAAATATTTTTCTCTCTTCTTTGGAAAAAATCTATTATTTAAAGGTCCCATATTATGCAAATTTTCAGGTTCATACTTGTATTTTGTGTTTATACTAGAACATGTTTACATGCTGTAATGTTCAAAAAAAAACATTATTTTCCTCATACTGTCTGTCTGAACATGCCTGTATTTACTCTCTGTCTGAAATGCTCCGTTTTAGTGCATTTCAATGGAATTGCAACGGAATTGCGTTGCTTGGTAACAGTTTGGGTACATGTTTACTTCCTGTCAGCTAATGTTATTCACATACACTGCAACAGGAAATAAACTGGGACACATTTAGAATGTTTATGTTTAAAACCGTGTAATGGTCTATATATTGTATATTTGTGACATCACAAATGGACAGAAATCCTGAGGGCTTGTTTCAAATGCACAATTTCTGAATACGGGCTGTGTGTATTTCTCCATATATTGAGTGTTTTGATAGTTAAACAGTATTTATAAAGCACTTAACCCTGCTTTATAATATACAAGACCTGAAAATCTCACTTTTTACAATATGGGACCTTTAATAAATTCTGATTAAAAGGTTTCAACATCAAAAATGTGGTGTTTGGTTTCTTCAAAAACTCCAAAACAATATTTTCTTATAATAAATATATGTTTTCTTCTATTCTTTTATTCATAAATATAAATTTAACAAAAAATATCTTATTTTGTTGTTTTCTTGAAGGATGTTGAACAATATGTGAAACCACTTTTTAATTTGACTAAGAAAAAGGTGATTAATAGGCCTATATGTAGGTTTTAATATTTTTGTTTAGTGTGATATAACCCTGGCTCTTTTGTTATTGGTATACTGAATGTGAATTATGTTCTTTTGTTTGATAAGGAAAGAAAGTAGAGATTAGGAGTCAACTAGTGTAAAATATAATGGGTTGGTTTTCCTCCTGTCCTCCCCAATTTTTGGAGTCAGCAGCCGCCACTGGTATGAAGAATACTAAACAAATGAAACTACTGTGGGGTGTACACTAATTTTCCTCTAGGTCCAAAAACAAGTGAGAGTTCTGCTTCTTCTACATGCAGGCACACTGGTCCAAAACCTGCATGACTGCTGCTTGCTGAGCCAGGTCTTGTGTCTTCCTCTGTGATCTGTCAGACAGATAGTAAGTATCACGTGTGCATGCTGAGTTTAAATCCCTGCCTGGAGGGGACTGGTGGAACATTTCCCAGAAGAAACTTTCCACTGTTCATTCTGACAATTAAAATAAAGACATTTGACACTTGAGCAGCAGAGGAAATATCACATTTGTTAATGTCTTCGCAACACAGGTAGATGGGTGCAATGTTGACACGTCCTACTGATGTTCTTACCTGCCGTTGTCTTCCAGAGCAGAAGGAGACAGAAATCAGTCAATCCAATCCTCGACAGTGAAGGCATCATGAATATTTCACTACTACTTCACTGACTTAATGTGATGACTCCTCTCGCAACATCCTAGTGAACAGAAACAAGAAATAAGACATGCCATATTTTATTATACATTAGCTAGTCTTCAGTGCTTTCTACTGTTGTAAATTGGCTCAGTCACTTATATAATTGAGTTATCACAATATGCAGGTCTGTGAGAGCTGCGGTATTCCGCCTACAGCAAGTAAAATGATCTAGAGAGGTGCAACAATTAGTCTATTAATCGATTTGTTGATCAACAGAAAATTAAACAGCTACAATTTCATAGTCGATTAATCATTTCAGTAATTTTTCAAGCAAAACTTCTCTTCTCAAATGTGTGAATTTGATGTTCTCATGTCATACACGATTATAAATTGAATATATTATGGTTTGGGACTGATAGTCGAATTAAACAAGCAATTTGAATATATCACCTTGAGCTGTGGGATATTATAATGAGCATTAAGTTATTTTCTGACATTTCATAGACAAACTGATTAGTCAATTAATTAAGAAAAATAATTGGCAGATTAGTTGGTAATGAAAATAATTGTTAGTTACAGCCTCATTCATCATGTTTTCTTCAGCCAACCATCCTGGTTGCTATGGAAGCCCATTTACAACAGGAAAAAAAAAAGATTTATAGTTTGTCATTATAAAAAAAGTGGTATTTATAACATAGCAAGACAGAATAATTAGATAGAAAATCAAGTATTTATTTAATTATTATGATATAATAAAAAAAATGTTTTGACTCACTAAGTCAAAGTTATGAGACATTGAGACTAACGTGAAAATAACATTCTGCAATAGTAAGTCAACATTATGAGGTAAAAAGTAAAAAAAAAAACTATTAAATGAAAAGTAAAAACGATAGACAAAATAAATCAAAATTATGTGATGAAAGTACAACTATTGATTTACTATCTCAAATTTCTTTATTTCTTTATTCATAATTTTCATTTTTATCATGACTAAATTTAAATTTTTTTTAATTAACTGGCAGAAATGGGCTTCCATAGATGGCAAGGAATGTACATGAACTTTATGTTTTTACATTTTTTTTTGCAAAATATACATGAATATCAAAAAGAAAAAAAAAAATAATCACAATGTTGTGAGCCTTCTGAGAATCCAAGGAAACTCAAATTTGAGCAACAAGCAATAAATTAAAGATCAAATAATTAATATATATTCAAACAGCAGGGAAATCAAGCAATGCAGGACTGAATGATATAACTGAAATTAATATTTAAAAGTGTAGATCAAAAACCCACTAAAACTAATCTCACAACAAAATATAAATACGGTTAGAATACATAATACAGAAATACAATTTCTATGCTGATTTTGATTTCTGTGCTGGTTATATTATTGTGATATTTATTCCCAGAAGGACTTAAAAAACAGATTGTGTTAGTTTCTACTCGTTGTGTCTAAAGTTCATCTCAGGATTGCTAAAACTTTTGTTCCCAACATGATCCAACATGTGCAGCAGCAGCAGACTAAACATGAGAGGAGCTGAACTCACCTGCTGATCGGACTGCTGATCATCCAGATGTTGCTCCAGCTGTTGCTGTAGGATTCACTGAGAGGGCTGGTACTCACAACTCAACACACATCACACACACACGCCCATCTCGCAAAAAACACTCAACTCTCAGCTGCGTGTCGCGTCAGGCTTCTTTCTCCAGCTGAGGTGCGACTTGTGAGAAATATTTCTCAGTGGAAACTCATTTTACGCACCGAGTGTGGACGCGCTGAAGGCCTGGTTGTAAAACACACAATTAAAGGGGCAATGGGAGGGACTGCAGGATGGTGTGACAGAGTGGAGAGAGAGATGGCGAGATGGCGAGATGGAGAGGAATAAAAGGCTTTGGAAACGTCTCCAATCGTAGATGGTGGGAGGGATGGAGGAGGAGGAGGACCTCAGGAGTTTGACTGGCAGGTGAAATGTTTTTGGGGAGGAGAGTAAAGAGGGGCAAGCAACACAAACATGAACAGTCTTCTGTCTTCAAAGACCCTCTGTGACGTTAATAACATGGATCATATTTTCTGTATTTCTGCCTTTGAGTTTAGATTTTGAATTTTTCTCTCCTTACATTTCTATGAGAATTTAATAAGGCAAATAAAACCCAAATACATTTATAGTCACATATTTATATAAACTGGGGAAAAAAGTTTGGAAACTTGTGTTTGGTTGATTATTTCTCTGTTGTTCCAATGCTAATTGGCATTGTATTTTACATGGTTGGAAAGCCTGTTTATTTACCTTCACAATGATGTCCAACTAGGAACAAACGAGATATATTGGCTATTTTACACTTTATTCATTTAATACATCGTCAGGAGCCTCAGTAGCAGGTGGAAGATCCATACACAGCCACAACAGCCTGGCACCTCCTCCTCATGCTGGTCACCAACCTGGTCACACGTTGCTGTGGGATGGCGTTCCATTCCTAAACCAGGATTCATTGCAGGTCAGCCAGCTCGGTTGTGTGTTCCCTCAATGATGTCACTGGCAAAACAAGGCTTGTCATCATTGAAGGCCATCTCAATGCAGTGAGATATCGGGATGAGATTCAAGCCAATATGTCTTGTTTGTTCCTTGTTACTGATAGAGAGTCCAATCATCCAATCCACCAAACAACTCAAAACAAGAGTCAATACCAACAGGAGAATACACTGATTACCATTGGCAGAGCATTTTGGCAAATGTTTCTTGGGCGCTCCCCACATAATCAGCTGTGCTGCTCATCCCACAAATGCATGATCCTTACAAGTTGGACATCATTGTGAAGGTAAATAAACAGGCTTTCCAATGATGTAAAATACAATGCCAATTAACATTGTAACGACAGAGAAATAATCCACCAAACACAAGTTTCCGAACTTTTTTCCCCAATTTATTTATATAGACATGCCTCCATTTCACTTATATTGCATGTCACAGACTGTCAGTGCATATTTTTTGTTTTATCCTTTTCTACAAAAAACCCCCCATTTCAGTCCATTTTTATGTGTTTGCATGGGGGACGTTTTCAAATAAAGTAATCAAAAACTATTTTTAAAAGGGGCACTGATTTTATGTTGTTCATGTTTTATGTATGTCTATAATGATGTCCCACATGATGATTATGTCATCAGGGTCATCTGGGTTTGGCCCGGGTCTGTCCCAATACCCACACTAGCGATCTTAAGCATACCGGATGCACACTTTTCCTACAGTAATACCACTTTGAAGCTGTATTCAGAGCTAAATGTATCCCATAATTCACCACACCCGTCCAATAATTAGCAATAATCTGCATAAACTGGTTTTAGAACCAACATTAAAGTGACAACTTTTCCCCCCTAGCATTTCCAAGTGGTATTATTGTTGGTGCCGATGTTGCAAAGACAACCGGAACGCTTTTTGTTTTCCTCAGAACCAACAACTAGCGTCGAATTTAGCAACTTATTCAACCCATCAGCATCAGGGAAAAAGCAATGAATGGACTTGGCGTGCAAAGGCCTTTACTTTGGTTGATCCACCGTCTGCCATTTCTGCTACTAGGAATGGTGACGTAAAAATCTTTGATACGTTTTGGTTACTGGGGATAGCTACCAAAGACACAAAAATGCTATCCTCTTCCTGTTTTGATTACGCAGTGGCTGACGGACTTCCTTGTGCTGTTAATCGGGCCTTCATTTTCTCGGGAGATCGTACCAGGTGGCAGACTCGAGGCTAGTTGGGAACTAATCCAAACGCCGATGGGGTCATTATTCTATAGCCATTATATTGTGCAATCAACATTTACTTCACTTTAAAGGAACAGTGTGTAACACTTTGGGGGATCTATTAGAGAAAATGAAATATAATATTCAGAACTATGTTTTCATTAGTGTATTATCACCTGAAACTAACAATTATTGTGTTTTTGTTAGCTTAGAATGAGCCCTTCATATCTACATAGGGAGCGGGTCCTCTTCACAGAGTCCGCCATGTTTCTACAGTAACACAGCCAAACACTGGCTCTAGCGAGAGCTTTTCACGTTTTTACGTTACCTGAAGGCCACCGCAGTTCTTTGACGCGCTTGTGAAACTGCGGTAACGTGAGTCACGGAGTGCAAAACCGTGGTACCGCCAGCTGCTTTCAGACTACTGTTGCTCCTAAAGTAGCGTTATTATGATAAGGATGGCCTCTGAGCGAGGTGAACGGCGTTACCACAGTTTTGCACTCGGCGGTTCACGTTACTGCAGTCTTGGAAAGGGAGCAGTGAGTGGAGGGGTACTCGGTTGCAATCTGCAACCACACCACTACATATTGCCAATTCCAACACACTGTGCCTTTAAATAATAAGTTAAAGCAAAAAAACTTGTCTATTGACACTTTAACCAACAGACATGAAGTTTAGGACATCTTGGATTCAGCTTCAATTTGTTCTTCTTGATGGAACTGATAAAAATAATTATTAAAAATATTATTTGACATAAACCATTAAAAATAACCTGCAGGTGTGGAATTTCAAAGACATTGGAACAACAGCAAAACTATAAAAACACCTTATATTAAATAATGACCACTCATGTAACTAGTGTACAATTCAGCTTTCTTAATTGCTTTTGGAGACTTTTTTTGCATAGTGTGTGTGTGTGTGTGTGCGTTGCACTCTTTGTCTACATGACTATATTTTTTCTACGTGCAGTTTCATTCCCACTGATAATTCAAGAATGTTTTAATGACGTCCATTTCAAGACACCATTAACAATAACAGCTGGGACCCGGCCTGGCTCTGCATCAGTCGCCATCCAAAAGCAATAATGTTCTCCATCCAAAACATCAACCCACTCAGAGATGGAAAATATTTTGCCAAACTGCTGCAAAGCTGGCCAGATATTATTAGCGCTCATATTACATTTTACCCGTTTATCTGATCTGCAAAATCCATCTGAGCTTTTGTGAGTTCGGAGAACTGATGTGGACATCAGCTGATTCTGCTAAAAGCCGAGTTCACCGTCCTGGTGTCACTGTGACTCTTAGTGTTGGCACAGATCAGCAGACAGCTGTCAGTTGATGTATTCAAAGAAACTTTGGAAACATTTTTACAATGTCATCAGTCAAAACTATTGTTTTTATATGTTGGTATTTTCAATCTGCATTACGTCTCTGAACGATAGGTCATGTCTGACCATGTGACAAGGAAAAATAGTATCTAAGGGAACATTTTCAGGTGTTTAACTCTGAATATCTGTCTGCTGTAAACATTTGTCACCATAATCCGATAATGTAAAACACCAAAGAGTCTTTTTGTCTGAGCATCAAAATGACTTACAGTAACACACTGTTAGCCCCGTCAGCATACGAGGTCAGAGAGGAAAGGAAATCCATCTCCTGTTATATAAATGAAGGGACCTCAATTTAGACTTAGTTGCATATAAATCTTCTACTTCTACTCCCGTTGTCTAAAACAAGATTTATACAGATATATACAGACTAAATCATTTTTAAAACATTGAAATCTGACTGCTGAATACATGCAAGATGTAAGAATTGCTTAAGTGTAGAATACTAGCTACTAACTAGCTACTGACACGACTCAAGAATCTACAGCTTCTCAGAGAGGCTGTTCTTAGGCACAGCTGGGATTTGAACTAAATGCTAACATCAGCCAGCATGCTAACATGCTCCGTGACAATGGTGACATTTAGCAGGTACAGTATAATGTTTACCAAGGGTGCATTCATACTTCCATACTAATTATGATGCCAGAAATTGGCAGATTTAGGGTGCGTTCCAAATTGCATACTTTTTATTTTTAGCACGTACTGCAGCTGTCTTTACAAAGTATGTACTGTTGCATGTAGTATGCATACAATTGAGACATACTACTTCATAACATTGCACCTTGAACTTTGACCCTCTTGCAGAGCATTGTGGGCCAGAATAGCCTTGAAAACTGGCTTACAAACTGCAAAATGCGACCAGATGTAGCAGGACATCCTGGTATTTTTGGCGTACTGCATTTGACATACTAAATCTTTTTCTGGCATACTAAATAGTATGGTAGTATGGGTATTGGAACACACAGTTAGTATGTCCCAATACATAGTATGTCTGATGCAGTATGAGAAAAAAATACCAGGATGTCCTACAACATCTCAGGAGAACATGAATGTCTGCACCAAATTTGATGGCAATCCATCCAATAGTTGTTGAGACATTTCACTAAAAAAAACAAAACAAATGTCGACCTCATTGTGGCGCTAGAAGAGAAGATAGAGGATCACCAAAGTCAGCACACTGCATCCTCTGGGGATCAGGGATGTCTGTACAAGATTTCATGGCAATCCATCATGTAGTTGTTGAGATATAATGAGCGTTTAGAGTTATAGTGAGCTCAAAATTACCCTTTTCCTCAAAACGTACTGATCAACCGAAAGGAAAATAAATTGATCAATGCTCCTGTGTTGGGTTCACATCTTTACTGAGTCACAGTTCCAACATATTTCACCAGCAAATGACAGAGGAGGATACACAAGATGGAGGGGGAAAAAAACTATAAATCACAAAAAGAACAAAATTTGTAAAAGCTTTTTGTCATTGAAAAATGATTGTAGTTAAAAATCTGTGTTGTACCGAAAGACAGTGGGAAGAGAAGACGACGAAGAGGTGTCCTATGTAAGACTGAGCACAGACGCACAAAAACAGCACATGGCTCCCCTCCCTCTCTGGTAAAACCCAACACTTGTTCTGCTTTTTTGTGACAAGATCAACAGGCAGCAGCTCTGAATGTTCTCCTTCCTCTGGCTCCCCCATGTGTTCATGTACAGGTGGTGCATGATTGCAGCTGATGTGGATACATTCATGACTGAGGCAGGGACACCGTACACAACGAAACACACACTTAGCAGCAACGAACAGCAGAGATAAAGGGACGAGAGACGAGAGCAAGTGCAGGAAGGAAAGAGACAAACTGCTTCCTGTCAGAATAATCACCTTTGACTCCGTGATTTATAGGCTCTCTGAGCATTTCACTGATTCTTTTTTTTAGGCCCGACTGTGTTGGACCTTCCATTTGTTACATAATCTGGATTATCTTCATCACCACATCCTCCTCCTCTAAAAGCCACGCAGTGTCATGGATCTGCAGACCTCTAAGGTCAGTAGATTCGTGACACTGCGAATGTGTGCGATCGGACTCCACCGGTACCTGTTCACACACGCTCGGCCCAGCCAGTGCTTCATCCCATCACAAACAGACAGACAGAGAGAAAGAGGACAGACTAAGAGCGATCCTCGCCTCTCATCACCATCAAGTTCCTCTCTCCCGTCGCGGGACAGATAGTCAGCCTTCACGTCTCAGTCTCCTCTCAGAGTCTATGGCTGGCAGTGGGCAGCTAATGACCCCGTGACCCCTGACCCTAGCAGAGGTCGGAGACGTAGTCAAAATCCTTGAAGTGGTCCTGTTCCTTGCGGGAGAGGGTGCGGCGCTCGCGGGGTGGCGTGAGGGCGGGAGCCTCGGCCGTGAACTCCACGTCAAAGTTGCTGACGTCTTCGTTTCCTACGATGGTCGGCACGAACGGGGGCGGAGCCTTCCTCTGAAGAAGAGCCTCCCAGTCCATACCCTAAACAACATTTACATTTAGTTGCTCATCGAGACGAGATCAGTAACATTATGGCTGCGGTCAAAATGTCAAAATTACATCCTGATGTCTTTTCCTAACCATTTTTATTTGACCTTGGTGGAAAACGTCAAGGAAAGATGTGAAGGAGAATTCATAGGGACTTAGGAAAAGACAACCGCGGTGTTAAGAGAATCCGACTGCACTGACACTATAGGCTCTGTATGATGCGACGGCGGCGGATGTTATGACGCAGGTCTGCCGTGGTGAAAATACAATCTTTTGAAGATGGACTACAAAAGGCGCATGTTGGCCCCGCGCGCTCTTAAATAGGTCTTTCAATGACAGGCTGCTTTACCTGCGGTGTGTGAAAGAGAGAAACCACAGGTCCTTCTGCTGCCGTAACCCTCCACATCAACATATAAAAAAAGGAATATATGATAAATATTGAGTTAATTGTTCGAGTTATCGTGAAGGAGTAGGACTGTACTTCTTCCTACTCCTTTTTGGACATGTTATAATTATTTATGTTGATTATTTGTTTATTGGCAGTTTACTATATGTTTACTGTTCATTTTGGTTTTGTTATTTTTGTTTTGTTTTTTACTTAGGTATTTGTTACATGTTCAAAATAAATAAATAATTATAAATAAAATGAAACATAATGGTTGTCACTGTCCACTCACATTTATCAACACAAAGCCCAATTAGTATACGACTGTATGAAAATAATATGCAAGATAAGCATATTGTTTGTTTTCATGAACGGCAGAATGGTGCATTGCTTTAAATGTTGCAGCCGCAAGGCATTGTGGGATGTTACTATCTCCTTTCCTTTCGTAAAGGATGGTCCAGTGTATCCTATGCTAAAGGGGATAAGAAAAGAAGCATTGAAGCTCCTTTCCTTTGCATTTAGAGGATTCAACCAGCTCTTATCATGGCTGTTACTCAAATACTTCTGGGTCATTTCACTCCGTTAGAAACCTTCCTAAGCAAAAAAGACTTTTCGACCGCAGCCAATGATTAAAAACAAGACACTCACCCTAAAGAACGGTTGTTTTTTGACATCTTCGGCGTCCTTTTCTCCAGAGCCAAGACGTCTTTCTGGATTCCTCCTCAACAACTAGCAACCAAGAAACAAGAAAAGGTAACAACACTCCATCATTTATACAGTATTGTTTGTTGCCTAAGTGACAAGTGACTTACAATGTGCTTGAATTTGCATATTTTCAACATTACAAGCAGAACAAGAAAAAAAAGGTCAACTAAAATAGAGAGTTTAAGTTAGTCAGGAGCAGGAAGTGACAGGAGAAGGAAGTGACAGGAGAATCATCTGTGAGTGTCAGTGAGCGGAGTCTGACCCGTCTCATGATGCCGATGGCTTCGGTGGAGAGGAAGCGAGGGTAGCGCACTTCATCGTTCACTATGCTGTCGAAAACCTCCTCTTCATCGTCACCTGGGAACGGAGACTGAAAAAAAAACGATGCAAATTAGTTTGGAATGCATCACACATTATACCTCCATGAAATGACATAGCCGGGCCGGCCGCACGTGCCTTTTCTTGCATGTTTGTGCATGTGAGCGTGCCCCACTGGCTAGCTCACGGCCACCGCTCTGCACTGCTCTCATACGGCGGTTACAGCTGATAACCGCTGATTATTACTGATAACTGTTCTGACCGACAGCGCCGTTGCAGAAGCGCAGTGCCCAACCCCCGGTTCCTCCTCAGGTAAAGGTAAACACTGTTAGCTGCGAGCGCCGGCTCAGCTGTCGCCATTTTATAGTATCACATATCATTTGAATATTAACTAGGATATATCCTGGTAGAGTTACTGTAAGCATGAGATGAGAAGACTATCAGTCCGTCTCTCGCTAGTTGTATTATTAGAGCCAGTGTTTCTGTAATTAAGACAATATTTCCCATAAAGCCCTCTGCTTCCAGGTCCTAAGAGGAGGCTCTCCACCTTCCCTTACCAGATATTTTCCCACATCTTTGTTTTCTTTTTCTCTTACAGAATAAATAAACATGTTCAGAAGATTTTCCATCTAGCAGCTGTTAACTCTACTTTTCACTCTAAAGACATTGGGCCCTTTGTTCCTGAATCTCTCACTGAAGATCAATAGATCAGATCCTGTTTTGAGACAGAAAGCAACTTCCCTTTCTGCCTTGAAGGAACAGTTTGATATTTTGGGAAATTCCCTTTCTTGCAGAGAGTCAGTCAGATGAGAAGATCAATAACACTCTTTTATCTGTCCGGTAAATATAAAGCTACCACCAGCCAGTTAGCTTAGCTTAGCACAAAGAATGGAAACAATTAATTTTTTGTACAGATGAATAATACAAGATGTTACACATTAACTATTGGTGAGCTTTAGAGGTGCTGGTTGGTGGATTTGGTTACCTCTGGACAGAGCCAGGCTAGCTGTTTCCCTGTGATTCCAGTCTTTGTGCTAAGCTAAGCTAACCAGCTGCTGGCTGTAGTTTTAGATTTATCGTACAGACATGAGTGGTCTCGATCTTCACATCTAATTCTTTGCAAGAAAGTGAATAAGCGTATTGCCCAAACATCTCGTCAGATGATCTCATTTGTTTACAGTAATTACACTCATCATGTCGGAAGACGAAGATGAAGATGATTTCAGCATCTTTGATAGATACATTTAATAGTAGAGGCAAATAGTCATTTAAAAAACTACTCCAACTCTGTATTCTTACCTCACCGACCAACATCTCATAAATGAGCACCCCGAGCCCCCACCAGTCGACCGCTCTGGTGTACGATGTGTCCGTCAGCACCTCCGGGGCCAGAAACTCAGGGGTCCCACAGAACGTACTGGTCCGGTCCCCATAACCCATGCCTTGAGAGGAAGAAGGAAGTGAGAGGGTAGAGTAGATTTAACGGGTGAAGACAGAGAAATATTGACTGTGGAAGTGATGAGAGACACATCAATGCTTGCGAAATAAATTATGTAAAGTAAGAAAGTAAATTTCCCTAAATGTATGGAACTTTTCCTCATCTGTAGGATGAGACTATGATTTTGTGGAAAACACAGAATATGGGAAAAAAATAAAATGGATTTCATAGGGCCCTAGATCTGGTGTTGTAGAGACCTGGTGTGATAAATAAATAATAGACACTCACCTTCTTTACAGAGCCCAAAGTCTGCTATCTTCACAAAACCCTCTGTGTCGAGCAGCAGGTTGTCCAATTTAAGATCCCTGACAAAGAAAAGGAAAGTGGATTTATGCCCAATATGAAGGGAGTATGTTAGCCTCCAGTATCCAAGTACTCACCGGTACACAATCTTATGGTCATGAAGGAACTGCAGACCCAAAACCACACAAGCTGAGTAGAACCTGTCAAATAAACAATGGACAGAAAGACAGAAATGAACATATATACTACTACATATTGATACTTCATGCATTAATGGGTGCACAGACGTAGACACGTAGATTATGGAGCTTTCCCAGAAGGCACACTCATCCTGTTTCTCCTCTTTAACACACACACACACACACACACACACACACACACATACACACACATACACACACACAGACAGCGGAACTCACACAGCGCGTGGCTCAGAGAAGACGTCGGCATGTATGTGCATCATGAGGTCTCCTCCTGCCGTGTACTCCATGACAAAACACACATGTTCTGGCGTCTGGAAACATGCAAACAGGTTGACCAGGAAGGGGTGGTGGGAGCCGTTGACGGTCTCAAAGATCCGCTTCTCACACATCAGACTGGAGACAGACAGACGGGAGGCGGGGGGGGGGGCGTATGAGACATGAGATATGAGTCATTACTGTGCGAGGTGTAATTATGAGGGGAATGAGCTTTGTCGTGTAGCTGAGACTTTGGTTGAGGTCACCGAGTGCTGTGTCGTAAGAAATACGGTTACCTTTCCACTTCGTCCCTCGCTACGATGTCTCCCTTCTTCAGGGCTTTGATGGCGTACAGACTGCTGGTCCTTTTGTACTCTGACAGCAACACCTGGAGAGATTTAGATTTGAGTTATTGTCAACAAATCTCAAGAACAGACCAAAACCATCTCTCAATGCTTTGTGACTTCCCTACTCTGTCTGCGTCACTCAACCCCAGGCCTATTTGTTCCTACTGAATATGTAAATCTTTAAAAACAGGTCACAAATACATAGTTTCCACCATGTTCACCAGCTTTGTCTGCCGTTTGGTGCCGAGGTGGTGTACAGTGGGTTTATCAGAGCTTTTTCACTGCCTGCTGCTGGAGTCGAGGTTGATGAGAGTGAATCAAAACCAGGGTTGTCAAAATTGGCCAAAAATGTATAATCTATTTTTGCGCATTATGTCCATGACACCGTGTCCTAACTGGCCGCGAGCGACGCAGCACTGCACAGTGTGCTGTTTTGAGCTGAACCTTTGTCAAAGCCGTGTTTCTATTTATTCCTGTTGCTCGCTTTGAAAGAGCCACCATGGACGAGGAACGGCTGATCAATACAAAAACCTAAATAAGGAGGCAGCTGGCTGGAGGGAGATCATCTGAACGTTTCCTACTTGCTGTTGGCTATATTGTATAATGTCATTTCCAGTAAATATCACATTATTAAACGTGTGTTTTCTGTTTAAAAAATACAAAAGATAGCAAATACTACTCATCCATCTTTTAAGAGGTTAAGGATACGTCTCCAGTCTGATCTCGAGCGCACAGCTGATAGGTACGTGGTTTGTTTACATGACATAACGTAAAGCTTCCTGTTAGGACACTGTGTCAATCTCTCTGTGGCTTTAAAGAGTTTAGTTCTTTGGGAAGAGACACATGCATTTAGATTAGCAGTGTAAAGACCTTTACACACCGGAAGTGTCAATATATATTTTTTTAACTGTTGTTTTTGTCATGAACACTTTCACACAGAACGTGAATATTACGCGGCAAAAAAGCAGCACTTTTTTATGGAACAAGGTAAATTTTTCTGAGCTTTCACAACGCGACTAAAGGCATCAACCAATCAAGTTGTGCGGAACGGGTTGAGTTGCGCCTATAGTTATGGAAAAACAACACAGAGGCTCCGTAATTCGAACCAAAGCGACAAACTATTACTCCTTTCAACCTGGACAAAGGCAGCGCAGACCACATCCACTCCTTCCGGCCTTGCCTTTCGCATAAAAGCCCTACAAATATAATATTCGCAGGCGAGTATTTCACATTTTCGTTTCATTTATACGTCATGGTGTGTAAATGTCTTAAGTTTTGTTCATCCTATGAGGAAAAATAAAGTTTGACTACCTTCCCAAAGTGGCCCCTGCCGAGCACTGCTATCAGTTTGAAGTCCTGAAGGCAAAGCGGGCCTCTGCTTGATCTGAGAGAGATTATAAAAGGATTATAAACTGCATGCAACATAACATGCTGTCATACAGTATTTAAATGTGCCTCATGCGCTCAACAACACTGGAAAATCACTACATGTCAAACCTCCATAGCGTCTATGTTGTGTTTTGCTATGAAAAAAAGCTAATACTGTTCAGTATGTGACTCTTAAAGTGTTTATTCTGTGTTTCCAGTACAGCCAAGTATTTCATATTCTGTAATCCACATGAATGATGACTTGGCTTTACTACCACGTGTTAAAAAAAGAGGTTACAACACATAACCATATTGTGAGTGGGTGTGTGTTTCTGGTGTCAAGCTGTGTTGGCTGTAATGCAGAAAGATATGTTCAGGTGTGGTTTCTATGTGTGTGTCTGTGTGTGTGTGTGTGTGTGTGTGTGCTGTGTTTGCACCTGCGTAAAGAGTTCTGGGACAGCGATCTGGTTGGCTGCTCGTGAACAGGGACATCCGGCGTGGATGGGGGCTCAATGACTGGCGTCTGTTCCTGTGAAACACCACAGAGATGGAGACGGAGGGAATAAATGAGTGTATGTAGATGGAAAATGACAGTAAGGGAGTAACGGAAAACGAGGGATAAATGAGGACAAAATGACCGCTGACATCTGTAACGACCTTCAGTCAGACAAACAGACAGACAGTCATTGAATCTCATCATGACCGGTTGCCAGATCCCCTGCTGGCTGACAGCCTCACTCCTCCCCTCTTCCTGTCCACTCCACTCCTTGCTCACTACTAATTAGTTCTCTAAAAAAAAAAGCATCAGAGTAATTAATCCCATAATACTTCAACCCCGTTGAACACACCATCTGCCACAGGCCCTCTACTCCTCTGACTCTCTCTGTGCTCATCTCAGTCTGTGTGTCTGCCGCTCTGGTCTCTAAAATTAAAATTTGCTTTATTGTTGTGATCATAACTATGAGCACTGTAGAGCTAAAGCATGTTGCACGAGGAGGTCCACAATGAATGTTTAATAATTCAGGATGTAATAATTGGATGTAAGAAATCATACGTAAAAATATATATGATAAAATGAGATTTAATATCTCTTACTTTAAGTCATTTTAATATAATTATACAATATTAATTCAACATTTTTGAAGGTTATTTGTTGAGTTCCTCATGGCTCAGGGTTGGGCCCATTATTGTTTATTTTCTACATAAATTGTATGTGTTTCCAAAACTTTACTTTGTAATCATGAACATTTGAAACAACTTTTGGATATTTTGGAAAATAATACCAACTTCTTAAGTATTTAAGCAAGACTAAATGAATCGTCTTTGGTAATTGTCTATCACATTTAGACATCAAACTTAGATAAGTGAGGTTGAAAGAGGAAGAGAGTCTAAAATGTGGGGGTAATTATAGATAATAAATCAAATCTAAATCATGTCGAATCAAAGATGCCAACATCTTTCGTAAACCTTTTTTAAATTTAGGACATCTTAAATCAAGCTTCATTATACACTTTGTGTTGCCCACTTATTCTTCCATACATTACTTACTGTGTGGAAGTATATAGGGGTAAAGGGAAACATATATAAAAGAAATACAAATCCATTTTTTACTTTAAAAGAGAGCTTTAGGGGCCGTTCACATGCCGCGTCTGAAAACGCCATCGGTCCCCCTTTCATCCTTTTATCTAAGGTGCTTCGGAGGTTGCGCTCCTGTCCCGCTTACTTTACTAAGCAACCAAAACCTGCGCGCTGCGATGACGATGAAGTTTCGGTAATTTAGCAGTAAAAGTCTCACTGACTAAACTAAACAAAGTCAAAACAAAGATTAATGGCTTTCTAGCAACGTAAGTCCCTCACAGTAGCTTGACTGCTCGATGTGTCAAGTTGGCTGACCTTTCAACCGGATGATGTGACGTCCTTAGACAGACATGGTGAAGCAAGTAATAGTCTATGGGACAGATGTAAAGCTCTGGGTAGTCCTGCACTAAAACTATCAACTTGTCCTCCATATATTTACAATCGACTGATAGAATGATTGTTATTCCTCGTCACATGACATGCCGTGCACGCTGCAGCGTTCCAAAAGTTTAATTATTTTTTATTTCGGAGTGCAGCCGTGGCGCCCTGGAAAATAGGCGCCTGCCGCGCTTCTACGTTGACAACAATGGATTTGAGCGAGCAAAAAACGCGGCAAGTGAACAGCCTCTAAGAATTGTAAACAAAAACTAAGTATCAAGAACCCTCTATTAAGTAAAAAAAGGCTCTTAAATTCAGAGATACGGTAAATTATATGTATCTAAAAAGTAGTTTTAAATGAGAGAAAGTTAATATAATTTTAAAGAAATATTCATGTGCAAGAAATAAAGGGTCAAGAATAACATAAAGAAAAAATAATTGCAGCGAGGAACTGAAAATGCACATAATGTAATAAATAATCTAAAATAATCTAATAGACAAATATAAAAAAGTATGATCAGAATGGCATTTTGGTATTAGTATGGTGCAGTACTGTGGACAAGTTTGTCTGATGATACTTTTAACGTCAAATAGGTTGTGTTTTGTAAAAAGGTTAGGGGCTATAACATGTAGCTTCTCCCAACACCTTTTAGGCTGGTAGAGTGAAAAAATGTCATCTAATATCCTGCTTCGTTGGGAGTAACTGTTATTTTTTTGTTGTCTTGTTTTTTCCTTTCTTAAGATTTCCACTTCCCCTTTTCTTTCTCTCTCTCTCTACAGTAATTCCTCTCCGTGCCACCTCTCCAGTCCTCTCTCCTACATGATCGCTCTCTGCAGTTTGTGTTCTTCACACTAGGAAACTAACGCGGATTTGGCCTCGATCAAATTAAAGCTTCCCTCTATCCAATTATGTCTCATTAAAGCTGTCTCCCTTTTCTTTAATCATTCATCCTCCCCTCGCTACGCCGGTCTTAGATTTCACTGCAGTGAGCAGTACAGCGGTCTATGACTAGAGCACTGTTTCCAAGCCAAAGGCTGCAGGTAGGAAGTGAGCAAAATAGTAACATGATAGTGTAAAGATGTCCATCTTTTCCCCGTCTGGAAATCCTCTGTCTGCCTCCTTCTCACTCACCAAGGGAGCAGGTGAGTCCACCACATCTCTCCTGATTTCAGCTTTGGGAGGAGAGTCGCTGCCCAGATTCAGCTTCTCCACAGAGATTTCTCTGCACACACACACACAAAAACAAAGCAGATTTTCTGTTACAGAGGCCCTTTGCTGAAACTATGACTCAACGCTGTGGAGGAAGACTAATGTGTGAAAAAAGGAAGTGAATTCTTCATGAACAATAAGCTCTACTGCATGAGTACTTTGCCCAGGTTTTAAAAGCTAAAAGGCAACTTGATTTGATTTCAGATATTCAGACAATTGAATCAACCGGAAATCATGTTGCTACTAAACTGGTTCACTCTTTAAGGTTGTGGGCTTCATTCATGAGTTTCATTGATTTAATGACAAAAATGAACGAATGTAAACCTGAAACTAACTTGTCTCTTAAAGAGGACCTATTATGCTTTTGTGCATTTTCCCCTTTCCTTTAGTGTGTCCTATAGTTTTTTGTGCATGTAAAAGGTCTGCAAAGTTACAAAGCCCAAAGTCCACACCAAAGGGAGTTACTCTCCCCCACAGAAACACTGCTCCTGAACTGCCTGAAATGCCTTGATTGAAGTCCCGCCTTTTCTTCTGTAACATGGTGATGTCACCAATAAAGACATTTGCATAATACCTGCCTAGCAGCTAGTTTGGCACGCCCTCAAACAAAGCTAGAGCGGAGCTGGAGCGCAGTCCGAAGAGTTTGGTTCAGTTGACAAATCACAACAGAGTGGGTCAGCTGACCAATCAGACCAGACTGGGCTTTTCAGGAGGGCGGGTGTCAAAAGCTCAAACAGACCGTTTCAGTCAGAGGGTGAAAAGAGGTGCTGCAGCACAGCCATTAAAGATTGTCAACATGTTCTAGTAGAAACCTTAAATACAAGTATGCACCTGAAAATGAGCATAGTAGGTCCTTTACTTTATCTTCAGTGAATTATGCAAAAAAGTAATAGCACAGATAAAATAAATTACACTTCATTGAAGCCAAATTTCAGACATTATTCACCAGTATTTTATCAAAACTGGTCAAAATATTGATTAATTAAATCTTTATCATAAAATTGATCTTTTAGACACTATATGGCTAAAAAAGAGGCATTTGAAGATAACAATGTTGAGCACCAAACTTGAGAGAGTGTGCTGCTGTGGTTCATTTCTGCACTCTGTGCTTCAGATGAGACTCATTTACCAACTAAATGCCTCATTTCTCACCAGAAAATTGTGCCTGAATCTATATTTTTAAATACTTAAATATATTTCAAAACTAAACTAGAATTACAGCCTTGCGGTTGTTTACCTCCGCCAACCAGTGAAGTTACAGTTTACATCCATGTTCGTCCAAAATGTCATCACTTCATCATTTTATCCTATTAGACATTTGTGTGAAATTGTCATAATTAACATATAAATTCTTGAGTTATGGCCAAAAACATGTTTTCTGAGGTCACAGTGACCTTGACCGTTGAACTCCAAAATCTAACCAGTTCATCCTTGAGTCCAAGTGAATGTTTGTGCCAGACGTAGTACAATTCCCTCCAGGTGTTACTGAGATATCGCTTTCAGGAGTGTAGGATGGACATGAGGTCACAGTGACCTTGACGTTTGACCACCAAAATCGAATCAGTTCATCCGGCTTTAAAAAATAACTGAAAGCTTTTTTAAGCTCTTTTTCTGCAGAGTAGCAGACATACTGGTTACATACCCTGAGCTGTGTGTGAGTGTGTTGCTCGTGAAACTGGGAGTGTTGCTTCCACTGGGGATGGCGTTCCTTAGCAGGCGGACCCAGGTAGCGATGTCCACATTCATCTGACGAGCACGCAGGAAGGCTTTACCTGAAACACACAGAGTGGTACATAACTCGATAAATGAATGAAACACCACGTCTCATTACTGTCTTTATTTAGGAAGAGGAAATAAAGACTATCCGTTCATGCGAACTTCAGCATCTAATGGAGTGATGTCTCCTGTCTCCTGTAGCTTTAATGAGATGAGACAGCTGAGCTTGCATTTCCTGTAAATGTTTATAATCACGGTTCCAGAAAATACCACAAGCTGTAACACTTTATCTGCAGCAGTAGATAAAGTGGCTTGTAACTCTTTAAACAAGGCAGGCACCACTTACTTGTTGGGTAAGTGGAGGGTAAACTACTCTCTTTAGGTTACTGTTCAATTATCAGAGGCCCAACAGGATGGAAATAACTCAATCTCAAACAAAAAAACAGTAACAATGAAATATATCATCATCATGAAACACATAAACATGTCTCCCAGCTGCGGAAAAATGTAATAAATAAAAAAACTGGTGTGTTTCTGGCGTCAGGGCTCTGGAAACAAATTCACCAGTATGAAGTCAAACTTTATATTTTGAGGTTTTTATTTCTTGTATGAGTGAAGGGATACTCTATATTTCTTTTTGATGGCTGTGTGTGTACACTTGAACCTACCGTGCTGTTTAGAGAAGACTTTCTTCTGCCTCTGGAGTCTTCGGCCTCTCTCTATTACAGGGTTGAAGAAAATCACCTAAAATAAAAACAATATGTTAAAGCAACAAACTGCATTTACAGTTATGAGGGGTGGAAGTAACAAAAATGAATGGAGTTGATGAAAATGCATGTGAATTGAAAAATGGAGCAATAAATTATCAAGTGATTTATTTGGTTAATTGAAAGCCGATTTGATTGAAACAGTCGTGTCAATTCATTTTTGTTATTTCCATCCCTCATCTACAGTAAGTGTATATCTGAGGTCAAAAAAGACCTACTGTCTCTTTGTAGTACCGGTGTATGTTAGTGTGTCTCATGCAAAAACAGGCCATGAGGAGCTGTGTAGGCTAATATGTATGACATTTGACCTGTCACATGTTTATACAGTTGATGAATGCAGTTCACGCTGGGTTTAAGGATGCTAATTCAACATTTTTCTTTTACCTATAACCGATCCTTGTTAACCAATTATTAACCGTTAACCGACAAGATTAGTGCGTCGCATGCAGCGGTGCGCCAGCTGCAGTGTATGAGCAAAACAGACAACTGAGTGCCCACATCACCCGTCCGGGAGCGTTACTGTAGCAGCCACGGTGCTGCGTTCACTGTCGTGGACACATGCAGCCACTTTACCGCATCATTTAGTTTAGCTACGATTGTTTGCTACGGTTGTCAGCTGTGTGTCTGCCTGGCGTAACGCTACCCTGCCAGCCCGGCGTAACTTTAGCGAGTGTCCAACAGACCGTGTGTGTGTGTGTGTGTGGCAGCGGCGAGTGTGGGGTTGTAGGTGGCGTTATAGCTGTGAACATAGCTGTAGCAGTGTGTGTACAGTTTATTTGTCGATGAATAAATGCTACAACTCCTCAAGACCCGAGCCAACTTCCTGTATCCTGCAACTCCGGCTCAGACTCACTTAAGGTGGGCTGTTAAGATGGACCAGCTTTTCTAGGTGACTAGCCGCTCCTCTCAGTTTTGCTCAGCTTTTTATTTAATCTGTAATTTTTCTTTTCACCGATAGCATTAATCGGTTAAAATTCTTAATGTCTTTTAACAGTTAATTATTAACATCCCTAGTTGGGTTATATATCCTCTGTGTGTGTGTGTGTGTGTGTCCTGTACCTCAGCCAGCAACAGCCCCTGTGGCTCCAGTTCCAGCTGGACTCGGTGTCTTTGGTTGTCCAGGAACTCTTCCAGCTTCAGGTACTTGAGAGCGCACAGGGAGCGGTAATCTCTCCAGTACACTGCAATCTCCATCTCCCGGGACTAATCACACAAAAAAATCACCAGGTATGTTACGTGAAGGTTTGATCGCTGGTCCAGCATCAAGTTTAGGTTGAATCACACTGTAACGGGCCGAGAGTGTGCTGCATCTTACTCTCTCCAGCTCCACAGTGAAGGTCTGATCCCAGGCCTGCTCTCCAACTGTCTTCCAGCCTGTTTGACCCACCACTGTGTTCTCCAGCTTCAGCACTGCGCTCACCTCCGCTGCAGAACATACACCCAGGAACTGTTTAACAGCATGTATGTATGTAGCAGATAAGTCCACATTATAATAACAAGAAATGACACACTTACTGGAGAGCTCCTCGTTCTTGCCGGGGATCTTAAGGCTCATGCTACTTGTGCTGCGGCTGTAGAGGCCACTCAGTTTGAATGAGGGCCGTCCATCTCCCAGAGAGTAGGAGGGAAGAACCACCGGGGTCCCTCTGCTCCGCCCGGGGACGACCTCCAGCAGCCCCACACAGCCCAGAAGACGCACCTCAAAAGTACCTGAAAGGGAAAAAAGTCCCTTTAATAAAAATGTTCTTAACTTCTAAAGATCAGTGCTTGAAAAACAGCCATCTCTGCAGGTAAGGAAACGCATGACACAGCTCCTCTCCCCTTGAAAAGAAACAAGGAACTAAAACTAAATATCTAATTCAATATTCCCACAGTACAGTTTGTGTGTCTACCTGTGAGTGGCGATGGTTTGCTCATGGTGCTGTACTGGTTATGGACATAGGTGGTGCTGTGGCGGGAGCTGAAAGCCGAGGAGGAGGCCAGCACCAGCTCCTCCTTGATGAGGCAGGCCTTAGGATGATCCTCTGCGAGCTCCTGCAGCCTCTGCTCCAGAGAACACCTGAGCAGGTCCAGGCGCTGTGACGACTCGCTCAGACCACACTGAGCCTGCACACATCATCACATGTTTTCTCCATGAGTGCTTTTTTGTTTGTTTTCTTCTTCTTTTTAATTAAAAATGTACTGATCTTAGTGGGTAAATTAGGTTGTTGCAGCAGCAGGAACATACAAGCACACAATTCAAATGTGCTAATATGAAACAAAAACAGAGGACGAGACAGCATAGTTCATAATAAAATGAATAAAGTGTGGTATGTACTGTAAATGTGTACACTCACACTGTTAAAGTAGGAAAAATGTTGCTTTTACCTAAAAATCGAACCAAGAATTGATTGCTTTTATGTTGATTACTTAAGGAAAGGTTTGACTTTTTGGGAAATGCCATTACTGGTCTTGCTGAGAGTTAGATGACAAGATCAGCACTATTCTTATGTCTTCTTTTATATGTAAATACAAAGCTACAGCCAGCAGCCGGTTAGCTTAGCTTAGCACAAATACTGGAATCAGGGGGAAACAGTTAGCCTGGTTCTGTCCAAAGGGTATAAGTGGATAAATGTAACATATAATATACGTATATATGAGTCTATGTATTTGTTAAATGGAGTAAATGCCTGAAATTGTGGAATCTTTACAAAAATGTAAATATAACAACATGTGAATTTGATGAAGAAAATGTGTAAATGTAGATCAGTCTATGTGCGGTGCTTCTTTGGTGTTTATAAAGCATTTATCAGAGCATAACTGATATGACAGCAGGTTGAACTAAGTATGTTTTAAACTAAATCATCTCCTCTGACCTCAGCCATGGCCTTCTTATCTTGGACCTTTCCTGCGCCCAGCAGTCGCAGCATGTTCTTGGCTCCCTCGGCCATGGCGTGCTCCACGCGGTAGTGATGCCACAGCTCCTCCACGCGCAGCTCCACCCCAAACATGTCCGGCTTACCTGGGACACAGTACCAGGTTGAGTCAACAACAACGTATGAACAACAGGGTGTACAGCAACATGCACAGATGATGTATGTTGACCACTGGCATGGTCAGAGAATTAACTTTACGTCAGATTTGGAAACAGATGTCAACATAGGGTTATGATGCAATATCTGTATAAAATGTCTTTTTACTGGGAGGATAATTTACTGGGTAGAATATAAAGAAACTGGTTACAGATTTCACTCACAGTGATCCATCATGTTTGAGGTTAGTCATCTTTTAACATGAGTGTGTGTGTCCTGTTTAGAGGAGTGCTTCATTGGCTCGAATATTTACTCTCAAACCTGCAATTTTGGCCACTAAAAAACAAGCTGTAAACACAACACTGACATGTAGCATCACCCTTTAAAGGACTAGTGCGTAACAATTAGGGGGATTTATTGGCTGAAATGGAATATAATATTAATAAGTATGTTTTCTTTAGTCACCTGATAAGAATCGTTGTGTTTTTGTTAGCTTAGAATGAGCAGTTTATATCTACATACGGAGCGGGTCCTCCTCACAGAGCCGGCCGCCATGTTTCTACAGTAGCCCAGAACGGACAAATCTAATTTTTACTGCTTGGGTCGGATGTCGATAACGTTACTTGCTCCAGAGTTAACCCCTGTCACTCCACTCAACCTCTGTTGGTCTTGAGGAGCTGCAGCATTTATTTCTGCACAAACTGAAACATCCACCGTATATTCACTAGATATTCTCAAAGCTAAACTGTCTTCTGCTCCACTAGCTCCATTGTTCGTTCACACTTATTCGCCACTGCTCTCTCTCTGCGTTTTTACATCAGCCACCATAGTTGTCCTATAGGCTTGGCACACGGAGAGGTTTCAATCTGCAACCTCACCGCTAGATGTCCCTAAATCCTACACACTGTTCCTTTAAGTTACTATGGTGCCGATTTACACATCTAGCTCTTACGGAGAAACATTCAGCTTTCAGTTGTGTTTCTGGCCACCCTACAAATGTTAATTCCAATACTCAATTTCCTTTTAGCTCTGCTTTAGTCTGCGCTAACTCCCGAGGGAAATATCTGGCTACTAAATGCTCCTCTACGTTCACTAGCTGGTTACTAACTGTGTCTGTCTTCTGTTTGGTGCTGAGCAGGTAGTGTATAGTGGGTTTATACAGATTTTTGTTTAAAACAGCTGCCTGTTGTGGCTGAAAACAACACTGATGAGAGCTGTGAGAAGGAACCAAAACATTAAAGTTGTGGGCCAGAAAATCAAAGCTTAAAAGTGCAGTAAAGCTCCATAGAGTTAAGGGGATCTGCAAAGTTGGGTGATAATTCTCTGTGGGTTTGTCACTACGAGCGACACCTTTCAGTCATATGATCCCTTGTTAATATAAAAGTATTAATCCTAGCAGCTTTAAAAGCACAGGGCTGAAGAGAGAGCACAAAGAGAAAAACAAAGGAGTGAAAACAAACTCCCATTAGAGACCGTTGTTCTTTCTGCTGCTCTGAGCTTTGTTTCCTTCCCTGCTTATTCTCTCTTTCATCTCCGACTCCTTCCTTCACTCTGTCGTCATCTCTGACTCAGTCCTTTCAGTCTCACTCCCTTCCTGGCTCCCTGCATCTGTCCTGCCTCGTCTCTAACCTCTGTTAAATGAGGCATGGCTTTTAGTTGTTGGGCAACATCAAGGGGGATGCAGGAACATCAATAAGGCTCTAACCCGAGAGAGCGAGAGGGCTGTAATGGACTATGTGTGTGTGTGTGTGCGTGTGTGTGTGTGTTTGACTGGAAGACTGTACACTGTGAGGTTCTGAAGCAAGAATTGATCCATTACCTACCGCATCATAAAATATGCAGTGTGTATAAGCTTTATCAGAGTGACAGGTGGGATGAAAGAGGAATTGAAAGATGGGAGTGGGGATAAAAACAAAAAGCACGATAGGTACATTGGTTGTCCTCGGACTGCTCCGTGGCCTGCATGGCCTTTCGGATCTGCATGCGGATGATGTCGATCTTCGTCTTGCTGTCCTGCAGCATCTGCTGAGCCGACTGGAGAAGCTTCTTGTCCTGTGGAGGGACAGAAAACACAGAAAGAGATCAGGGACAGAGTAAAGGAGCACAGACTAAATATTAGTGGATATTAAAGTGAAAGCAGTGAGTAAGAGTTATGGCTGACGGTTGAGCCAGATAAATACCTTGGTACCTCCATTGGCATAGATTGGAATCATGTTCTCTGCTCCCTGTTTGACCTTCAGCTCAATGTTTAGCTGCCGCTCCAAAGCTGCGATGCGGTGCTGGTTGGCTGAAGGCCGATTGAGCGAGCCCGGAGACTTGGGGGTATCTGGACAAGAAAAGTGGTTGGATGGTAAGAGGTCAGGTTACGATTGATTGTTAAACATCATCATTGTCTTCTGGTGCTGTAGAACATAAAGTAGTAAAGACCAGTGATGTTTAAGCCCATAAACAACTACTCTTGTCTACTGCCTAATGGGCAAGGGAAAATAAATTGATTCACCTTTGTATCAAGATTTTTATTTACGATTTTGTAATTGATTTTTTGAATGCCTGAATCGATATATCTGCTTCATTTGAGTCTATGTGTAAGTAGAAGGAAGTTACTGCTTTTATTGTATCATATCCGTTTCAAGAAAAACAAAGCCGGAGTGAGCCGAAGCGAGAAAGCAGAAAACGGCGGAGAGTCAGCGGGAATATGACCCGCACCCTCACATTTTAAATCCAAAAGTGGTAAACACTACACACATAGTGAAGTATGGAAACACTTTGGGTTTCACACATTGCAGGAAAAACAGAGCTAGACATCACGGGTAAAGCTGCATGCTAACTCTGTCATAGACAGGAAACGGCCCCGATGGTGCTGACCATGGATGTATAAAGAGAACGGAGTTGACGGGGAGAACTAGCGACGGACTTGGCGAAGTTAGCAGTAGCATGCACATTTTGTTCTCAAAATGAGGTGTTAAAGAGAATTGTATATACAAAACACATATTTGGGAATAACATTGATTTGATTATATTCACCAGATGTATAAAACATTACATGTCTCTTATAAATTTAACAGAAAATATCACTAATTTGTGAAGGAAACGTCTTTATTCTTTGATTTTTGTGTTGTTGGAAAAAAAAAAAAAAACTAATTCCTGACAATGACTGATATATTTCACTTCACGACATCTCTGACTACATACATGCTGCAAATTAAACATTTTTACTGTACCAATTTATAGATATTCCAAAGTAAAAGTCCCTAGAAGTGTATGATTCAACTTTTTCTCATGGTCTAGTGTTAAAAAAGTTAACAAAAAAATCGCAATAAATTGTAATATTGAATTGCAATACTTAAAAATCGCAACCCATATCGAATCTGCACCCAAGTATTGTGATTGTATCCAATCGGGAGATAAGCATATCCTCCCAGCCCTACTGCAAAAGCAGACAACATATATTGATTTCCTGCCTTTGATGGAGTCACTAGTTTCTGTTTATGCCAGTGTGGTATATTAAATCACTTGCTTGAGAAAGGTAACCCATCATATTGAACATTTCATTTCTTTTTCTGTTGTATTAATTTCTCAGGAGGCAATTCAGTCGCAAATAAGTACCGTTTTGAAAATCAATCCTTGTTGGTGCACTTAGAAGCGTCAAATCCAAATGTGAACAATGAACAAGTCGTGATGGGGAACGTTGTGGAGAGGACAACGTGGCTGGTATATTTAGCTATGCTAGCGGCGTGGCTCCACAGATGGCAGCGTTGGTTGGTTGGTCCAACTCAACAATCTTAACTGCCATAAAATTTCGCACAGACATCCACGGTCCCCAGAGGATGAATCATCATAAGTATGTTTTGTTTCAAACAGGACAACTGGCACATCCCACAGTGGCACAGAAGCTTATGAACCACTTCTGGATACTGTACCTTTATTGTCATCAGGGCCCTTGACCACAATGTGTGCGTCCAGCTCCTGCAGCTGAGCGTGGAGGGACTCCAGCTTGCGTTTGGAGCTGCGGATCTGCGAGTCCACCTGTTGGGCATTCCTCTTGTCGGTGGTGGCCCTGCGCAGATTCTCCGCGCCCTCCTTGATCTTCAGCTCCTTGCGGATCTCTCTGCGGATCCTCTCGCGGTGCTCGTCCAGCCGCTGCTGCACGCTGGAGTCCGAGAAGTCCGAGTTTTGGTCCAGGCCGAGCTGCTGGAGCACCGACAGCCCGCCTGGATCACTCTGAAGAAGGAGAAAAGGAAGAGGGTAAGATGGTTAAGGAGGTAGTGGCAGAATATGAGACAGAGGAGGTGTTGTGATGTGTGCAGAAAATAGTACAGATATGAAAAAGAAAGTTAAACTATATTTAGCAAACTGCATATGAGGGGGATTATTCAATTTGAGTTGAAAGCGAAACAGACTCAAAAAGGTGACACCTCCAGCTGAGAGCTGCTGAGCTGAGGTTACAACAGACAAAGCGGGTAACAGTCACCCCGCACAGTTCAGACGGAGTAGAGCAGTGTGGGATGAAAGGAGAGAAAAACGGCAACTCCGAGTGAATCCTCGGCTCAACATGTGAAACCTGCCGAGCCGAGATGGTGAAGCAGCATCAAAGCAGAGGCAGCGCTTTAAAGAGCTGAGTGCTCACATCAGCTCTCCTACTGATCAACACTAACCAGATTACAGCAGATTAGAACAGCATTAATACAGACTAAAATCAACCAGCGTCTTTGTCTGCTTCTGGATGGGTCACAAATAAACATACACACAGAGTGCACATGTATGAAAATGTAACATGGATGCGTAAAGACAATCACACAAACTTATGTCTGCAGTGTTTGCGGATTTTACCCAAAAACACACAGACTTTTATGCGGCTATCCTAGACCAAAGAAATTCTTAGTCGACTAACTCTCATACAAATTTGCCGACTAATTAATTTAATCGACAGATCTGTGAGTTTCACCACAAAGAATCACACAAAAGTACCGCTTTAACTCTTGTGATTACCAGAGATGTACTCATAGGTTTCTTGGAAATTAGTCAATCAGCATGGAAAAAGCATAAATAACGACAAGTCGACAAAACATCTTAGTTGACTAAGACCGAAACGGACGATAAATTGACTAATCGACTAAGAGGGGGCAGTTCTAGGATTTTCACAAGGAGCTGATTGGTTTTCATTTGATTTTCTCGCAGATTTCATGTCTCAACTCATCAAAAAGCTGTGATTTCTATGGTGAGATGATTTAAAGTAAACAACAAATGCAGCTCAGAAATGCTTCATTAACAGAAGTGTCAAGAAAAAGGAAATATGCAAATAAGCTACAGATTATGGAATTATGATGATTATTCTTTGTTTTGTCTTTGGTCAAACTTGTAATTTCCAAAAAGTAGAAATTTAAATTTGATTATTTTTGCTGCAATGACGTCCCCTACATTAGTGTTCTCCATGGGCGTGAATGTTTGGTTCACGCTAACTAGATCCCCTGCTTAGTATAATGTGTGACGAAAACAGCCCTGAGCTGCCTATGACTCAGGGTGTTGACACAACAGGAATGAAAAGTAACACTGAGTGGAAAACTGTGCTAACTTTAAGACGCTAAGCTAACTAGCTTCCACTTTCTGGGTGAAATAGAAACTTAACAGCATGATGGGTTTTTCCACCTGTTGAATGTTGTAAAGGGACAGATGCCTTCAGTCACTAACTAACGCATAACCAACTCTATGTGGGCTTGTTGAAAAAGTGGTAAAAACATCACATGTATCCACGTTCATAAGCGACACATGATGTTGTGGAGTCGGTAGCACACAGCTAGTCTCCTAGCAACGCCCTCAATGTCGGTCAATCGCTGCCGTGAACAATGTCCACTCGAGGTCTGCAGCCACCACTTCCACAAATATGACCCAAAAACAGTTTCATTCAGATTTGACTATAGAAAAGAATATGTGCAAAAGCACAAAAATGACAATAATTCAAAATTATTTTTTAATTTAAAATTAAATTTTCATCCGTATTAAACAAATTAAAGAGGACATATTATGCTTTTGAGCTTTTTCCCTTTCCTTTAGTGTGTTATATAGTTTTTTGTGCATATAAAAGATCTGTAAAGTTACAAAGCCCAAAGTCCATGCCAAAGGGAGTTACTCTCCCCTACAGAAACACTGCTCCTGAACTGCCTGAAATGCCTTGCTTCAAGTCCTGTCTTTTTTTCTGTAACGTGGTGATGTCACCAAGTAACACACTTTGCCTAGCAGTTTGTTTGGCACGTCCTCAAACAAAGCTAGTTAGGGCAGAGCCGAAGCGGAGTCTGGCAAGTTTGGTTCGGTTGACCAATCACAGCAGCGGGCCAGCTGACCAATCAGAGCAGACTGTGCAGACTTTTCGGACAGGTGGACAGGAGCAAGAGGTGCTGCATCACAGCTGGTATGGAGAAAATGGAAAAATAAAGCGTTTTTTGAACATTAAAGTATGTAAACATGTTCTAGTAGAAACCCAAAATACAAGTATGCACCTGAAAATGAGCATAATAGGTCCTCTTTAAATCAATACAAATTAAAAAACAACAAAAGTTCCAAAAGAATCTGACCTAATGTTCACGTAAAAGCCCAAGACAGGGGACAAAATAATATACCTTACAATACCAACCACCACAACAACACCACTACCGCACTAAAGGTCTAAAAATACTGCAGGTGAGTCAACACCTCTCTGTCACAGTCTTAACTGGATATAATAAGTTTTACAAAAGGAATATACTGAATGTTGCAGAGCCATTGCATTTAACAGTTGTTCACCTTAATGTCCATCGCCTGCATATGTTTCAGAGAACCACGCATATTCTTCATAAACCTATTAAAAAGGCGCTTGAAAGCCTGGACATGTCATGCATTCATTTAATGTTGTGACATTAGATCTCATCAGATCACACACACACACACACACATACATTGGGACACAGAGGACTGTGCCCTCCCCTCTGCCAGAGTATAATGACGGGGTGCTCGGGGCCTTTCACTGCACCGTGCAGCCAGCCATCCAGCTTAGCAGATCTGATTACAACTTCTTAGGTCTCTGTGTCCATCCAGCTACATGCAGGCCGGGGCTACAGCTCTGCTCTCATTAAAGCCATAATCCATCTGCAACACAATACAGTACAACAGTCAGGCCAGCCAAACCACATGGCACAGGCCGAGTGCTTGCAGGATTTTAACTGCTGCTTTAATGCAATGTTATGTCATTGCACAACTCTGAAGCAACGTAATTGAGCATATTCCATGAACATGGTTGTGGAACAAAGTCATGAAGAATAACGCTGCAAAAATGTGTTATTGTCAAAGTGGTTGGAAGACCCTCAGACACAACATCTTAACTTTTAAAGATGTAAAGCGATGCAATTAAATTAAATTCACAACAGAAGTTATCTCAAGACGCTTTTCCTATAGATTAGGTCTAGACCGTACTCTGTAATATATCCGATATGTCAGTATACAGACACTGGCATCACTGATGAGCACACAGACGTAAACATGCACATATATCCTTCTTAATGTGGCAGGCCTGAGAAGTTCTCAGTGCGAGCAGCAGCAGGGGCCACACAGCCATTCAAGGCACAAGAGAAAGCAGAGGCCACCATGAACGACAGGAAGGGAGAGTTTGTGCCGTGACGCACTCCCGTTCAGCACAATACAACTTTATCCCTGGTGTTTTACAACAAAGACCCTCTGGACCTCTGTAAGACAGCTCGCTCAGCGGGGCGAAATCACGACAACAGACAGGAATGAAAACTCACAGGTGATTCGCTGTCAGAGAGGAGATGTTTTTACAGGAAGTGAACGAGGAAGCCGTCAGAAAAGAGAAGGGCCGTAGTAATGGTTGAAAAGAAAGAAAGGCGGCCATGCTGAGGCCTGCTGCGGCCACAGTTGCCTACCAAAGACTCTGTGTCACTCTGCTCAGTGTGTACCGGGGAGTCAACCGGTTGATCCCCTGGCAGGTCCTCCAGTACGTCCTCACTGGCCATGTTTGGCCTCCTTCTGGCTTCGCTCCCAGACTGTCTCCCTGAACACACTCGGCACTGACAGCAGCGCCAATCAGGCAACACCGAGTGCTATTCCTGCCTCCGCAAAATCCAGGATGTCCTTCCCGCCAGGAATCAAAAGCCAGTCTAAAACCGGAGCGAGTGAACGAGGCGGAGGAGAGGAAGAGAGAACAGCACAGACCGAGCCCCACCTCGCTGCTTCCTGTTCTGCTCGTTGCCAGATAGAGACCGAGGCGTCATGCACTTTGTACAGACACACGGGCACACACACACACACACACATTCGGGTGGTTTTGTAAGTGAGAGAGCTCACAGCCACTCTGCTTCCTGCTACTGGGTCTCCAAAACTGTTGTGATAAGTTGTGGTCATGATAAATGGACTATGAGACCATGTATGTCTTTGTGTGTGCGCGTGTGCACATGAAAGCACAATGCAGTACATGTCTGCATACAAGTGCAGCGCCATTTCCATTATTTACATGCAAGTGAATTAAGAAAATAAACTGCGTTGGGGGAAGAGGTCAAAGGACAAAACATTCCCACTATGAAGCACTAGAAAGACCTTCTACTGAAAGGGACTTGACATCTAAATGAGCTGTAAAAAAGGCAGGACTTCTCAGTGAGTTGTGTTATGAGCTAGCCGAACTTTCAACACATGAACACTGAGCCACCAACAGCTAAAATCTTTAAAAATAGATGATAGGATTCTCTGCTTTTCAACAAAAAATTCAAAACATGAAGTATAATTGCATTGTTTTCTGTTAGGTCCTCTTGATATAACACAACGCCATATGGAGTCAAACCGCACGCCATAGGGGAAGGGGCGGACATTTGAGCAAAATCTAAATTCACAGGAGGAGCGGGACGACAAGCTGAGATCGCACACCGGCGGCGCTGACCGATCACAGATCCCCCATGCTCGTTTCTGATGGTCCCGTCGCTGTCTGACTTCTGTCCTCTTCCTGTCAGCGAGAAAACACACGCGGTCATGGGTTTATCTGACTCAGACGCTCAGCGGTGCGAGGTCACTGACCCTCCGAGCCCGCGCTGTGTGGCAGATGGCTCTCTTTTTTTGGTGCACTCTCTATCTGTCGTACCACACACACTTACACTAAAGAGTACGCGCTCATAGACGGAGAGGGCGAGGGACAAACACACACACACACACACCACGTCTAGTTCTTCTTATTCTCCCACATTGCTACAAGGGAATAGGAAGTGAAATAACGTGAAGTCAATACATGCTAAACACAGGCAGTTGCCTTGGTAGCATTTTGATAAAAGACATAAATGCTATGTGTCCACTGTCCAATATCTATATTTATTACTGTATCCTTACCGAGCAGATGTGACTCTCAGTGGCTCCTCTGTGATGTGGACAGGTGGCTGCAGAGAGAGCAGGCCCCATGCATCCATACTGTCTCTCACCTTACATATAAATATGGCTGAGCTGTCCTTATTAACTCCACTGTAACCAAACTGCAAACATCAAACCTAAAGACGAGCTGCTGTGATGCCTGTAGTACCAAACCGTCTCGCTCATTGTGTCTGTGTGTAGATGCAGCTACTAAAACTGTGCTGACCACAGTATCAGGAACTAAGATCACATCTGTTTATACATACAGTACAGCTCTTAAAGTTACAGTCTCACCCCGTTCACCTGGTTAGGATTGACCTGGAACACAATCACTGTGTAATTACCCTTTTAACATCCAGTTTTCTCCTTTTGTTTCCCCTTAAGTAGCTTTAAGATCAGATAAATTACCTTATTTCACACTGTCTGACAGTGTCATACTGTATAATTGATCAGCTTGTTCCAACTCTTCATTGTCTTCATGTCATCTTCATTGAGTAAAATGTTCAAACCTATGAAATTGGAATGGAGATATTCTAAATGTCTCCTGTATCATTTTATACACGTTTCCCCAGAATTTAAAATAAACTTGTGGTTTTGTTTGGCTGTCAGTTACATAGTAATACAAGTTTTATTTAAGGATTGAAATTATTGTAGAAAGCATCAGCTAGTTTATACCAGAGGCTCCAGTATTGTTTTAAACCACGGCACCTCCATTGTGATGTTTTTATTTAAGCGTTCTATTGTTGAGAGGAACTGCAGAATCTGTAAAGGAGCAGTCTATAAAATTTCAGGGGATTTATTAGCAAAAACGGAATATAATATTCATAACTATGTTTTCATTAGTGTATAATCACCTGAAACTAAGAATCATTGTGTTTTTTTAGCTTAGAATGAGCCCTTCATAGTCCTCCATGTTGCTTCGCCATGTTTCTACAGTAGCCCAGAACAGACAAACCAAACACTGGCTCTAGAGAGAGTCTTTCCTATTTTTACATTGCCTTAAGGTCACTGTAGTTCTCCGACATGTTTGTGAAACTGCAGCAATGTGAGACGCAGAGTGCAAAACCGCGGTACCGCCAGCTGCTGCCTGACTTCCATTGCTCCTATAGTAGTGTTATTATGGTAAGGATGGCCTATGAGCGAGGCGAACAGCGTTACTGTGGTTTTATGCTCACGTTATGTGGTTAATGATATTGAAATGTAAAATAAAGAAAGGAAATGAACACACAAATCTTGGCCTGTCCCTAAGGCAGCCCAGGGTGCAGCAACACCCACTCTGCAAACCATCGGTTTGTATTTCACAAAGACCAGAGAGACAAGTGATTTAGAGCTGAAGCGGTTAGTCGAGTGAAATAAATAAAGCCTTCCTCTGTTTTATGTCATTGTAAACTGAATATCTTTGGGTTTTACACCATTGGTCAGACAAAACCACATTTGAAGGCTTCACCTGTGGCTTTAGGGAATTGTATCAGTCACTCTTCACTGTTTTCTGACATTTTATAGGCCAAACATTTAATCAATTAATCAAGAAAATGATCGCCAGTTTAATCAGTAATGAAAACAACAGTTAGTTGTAGCCCTAAAGTGATTATAAAGTACATGAACCATGTGTATTATTAGCTTACAGTTAATGGCACATCCTGTCATGCTAAAAATAACACACCAAAAAGGTCATAGCTGTGGCAGTCTTATTCTCATCTTCATCACAATATGTTTGGTCTGAAGACCTGTAGGCAGCAGACCACAATCCTGCGTGACAGTTGGTTTCACACAGGTTTGTGGTCTGCTGTTTACACGTCTTCAGACCAAAATGAAACTGTTTGTCTTATTGTCTAGAATGCTATTCTAATGTCTCTATCTCTCTACAACCTCTTCCATCTTCCCCTGCCTGTATTTTCCTCTCTTTACTCTATCTCATGTTGCTCCCTCGCTCCTATTTTTCTTCGTTTTATTGCCCATCCGTCATGCCTTGTCCTGTGTCACACATCTTGGTTAGCAGGCTTGTGCCCGGTGCTGCCAGTGGGTGACAGAAAGCCATCTCTTTGATTAAGTTTTAATGGCCCGTCAGCTCGACTTGGCTCGTCTGGGTCTATAAATAGAGATTAAGTCCATTTTGTTGGGGTAGAGGCAGCGCGGCAATTCTCCAGTTGATGGCCATTACTCTGTCATTGTATTACTCTTTCATTCACTTACTCCCCATCACCTGCATTTCACACGCAGCAATAATAATCATGGGGCTTGGGACCGGACTTTCAACCTAATTGTTATAACGTAGCGTTGCCAAAAATAATAGTAATTTAATAAATGTACCCTAAGCTAGATATTGCATGGAGAGATGTTTTTGTAGGGGGAGAGGGGGGGATTGGGATTTCCAGGAAGTTATTGGTGATGAAAATATTGTTTATTATTAGGAGGATGTGGATTAAAACAGTTTAACACAAGGTCATGATGAGAGCTTCAGTGTGTGTGGATGTGGGTCTATTTTTTCTCAATGTGTGGCCTTGAAGATGCTGCAAGTGTCAGATGTTGTTGGCCGTTACAGGGACAGAGAAAGGCAGAGGGAAGGAAGACATGACTTGTGTGGTCCAAACTGAATTCTTCCTACTAGGGCTGGGATGATATACCTATCTCACAATTCGATACTGTCACAATATTTGGGTGCCGATTCGATATGTATTGCGATTTTTAAGTATTGCGATTTGTTATTGCCGTTTACTTTTTAACACTAGACCCTGGGAAAAAAGTTGAATCATACACTTCTAGGGACTTTTCTTTTGGAAAATATCCAAATTGATACAGTCAAAAATGTTTGATTTTCAGCATGTATGTAGTCAGAGATGTCCTGAAGTCAAATATATCAGTCATTGTGAGGCATTATTAATCAAATTTGTCTTCCAGCAACCCAAAAATCAAAGAATAAAGACGTTTCCCTCACAAAGTAGTGGTATTTTATTTTTAATTTATCAGGGACATGTAATGTTTTATACTCCTGGTGAATATAATCCAATCAATATTATTTCTATATATGTATTTTCTATATACAGTTCCCTTATTAACACCTTATTTTGAAAACCAGAAGTAGTCACACGTGTGTACTTCTGCTAACTTCGCCAAGTCCGTCTAGCTCTCCCGTCAGCTCCGTTCTCTTTATACATCCATGGTCAACTCCATCTGGGCCGTTTGAATGCATTTAATAAATAATAAATTTAATAAATGTCAGTATGTGGGTGCTGTACAGTTGTAGCGTCCAATACGGAATGGATATGATGTCACGTTACTCTGACTACAACATTAAAAGTGGTAAATTCCTTCTACCTCTGCATAAACTCAAATGAAGAGAGAGAGAGTACAGTTAAGAGGTCAGATTTATCTAATAGTGCCATTCATCACTTTAATGTTGTTTGTCTGTGTGTCTGTGTGTGTGTGTGTGTGTGTGTGTGTGTGTGTGTGTGTGTGTGTGTGTGTGCGCGGTAAGCCGTACACTAAAAACACTGCATGTGAAAGAGAGCGTGAGACAGGCAGAATTTGGGAGAAACAACTTTAAATTCTCCTCACATCCTGATGTCTGCACACAGCCTCATTCAGCAGGCAGTGGATGGGATTTGGGTTAAGAGGGGGTGGGGGGGTTTGTTTGGAGGCTGAAGTGGAGCGGGGAGGTTGGGGGGGGGTGAACAGTGAATCCCAAATAATCTCCCTAAAGACACACAAATACAATCACATCTTCATTCCACTGCACAGCAGATACAATAAAGCAATGGGATACCAAATGACATAAATAATACACTCCGGCAGAGGAAAAGCTTGAGCAGGAAGACACATTAATACTCATACCAACCGTACACACACAGGACTAATGTACTGTAACTGTTTGGTAATGAATAAAACAGCGCAGTAAGGCAATGTCAGCTGGATATTAAGAGTACTAACAGGAGGAAATGTTGCTCCTCATAATGTCAACACAGCAGATCAGAGGGAAGTGTGCGTACGACAGGCTGCTGGAGAGTTAACTCCAGGACACTGTTACACTCAGTGAGCAGTAGCCAAGCTGACTCTTATGTGGGTAAGTGGGCCAATTTGAGTGCAGAACAGCAGAGTTAAGTATGCAACACTCCTCAGCAACAACACTGTGGTGTGTTGTGGGTGGTTTGTATTTTGGGCCGATCAAGGGGTCAGGATAGTAGACGCCAGGATATCTCGGCCCCTGCTGCGTTGATTTTGAATATTCTTAGTTTCATGCAAGTTAACCAACTTTATCGAAGTGAAATACTAAATCTCTGCAAGCACTGTGTTACACCAGCTATGCCTAAGTTCAAATGTAGCCTAGGTTGAACGTAATTTCTGACTTAAGTCAAAGTTTATAAACTACCAACACTTTAGTGGTTGCACCAACTGAAATAGTTCCAACGTAGGCAGAAGTTACAACTTAAATCTTACACCTAAGCCCCAAGTAGGTGGAAAGTCCTCCGTAAAATAGCGGTTGGCATGGTGCATTGTTTTGAACGGTGGGATGTATTACCCCTTGGCCATTCATGATGACTTATTTATACATCCCGTTTTCATTTTCCACGAGTGGACACAGAGAAAAACTTGGTTGGTGATTCAATTGAAGTGCATAAATCTAGTGTGTGTGTGTAAAGCAATAAGATTAGTTGCACTATTGTTATGTCAGCGCTCTGTAAACATGCAAAATGAAGTACATACAGTCACGTAACAATACATTTAAAATAATACAACTGGTAAGTGGGCGATTACATATAAATATCCCCTGTGCCACATTGACAAGCAAATATATCGGCTTTGATAACTTTCTAATTAACAACTACTAATTTATAACAGTTTGCCAGTGTATACTGTCATGACGGGTTTTTAATAAAATTACAACTCCATCTGCTCAATAACGTTACTATTTTATTATACACTCACCGGCCACTTTATTAGGCACACCTGTTCAATTGCTTGTTAACACAAATAGCAAATCAGCCAATCACATGGCAGCAACTCAATGCATTTAGGCATCTAGAGGTGGTGAAGACGACTTGCTGAAGTTCAAACCGAGCATCAGAATGGGGAAGAAAGGGGATTTAAGTGACTTTGAACGTGGCATGGTTGTTGGTGCCAGACAGGCTGGTCTGAGTATTTCAAAAACTGCTGATCTACTGGGATTTTCACGCACAACCATCTCTAGGGTTTACAGAGAATGGTCCGAACAAGAGAAAATATCCAGTGAGCGGCAGTTGTGTGGACAGAAATGCCTTGTT
>CAKAOI010025855.1:0-28412 GCA_916701655.1 Sebastiscus albofasciatus | reverse complement strand
CATACACCAAACTTTAATCAGCCATAAAGTTATCTGAGTCTAAGGAATCAACAGGACTAAGGACATGTTGCCAAATCAATGAAAACTTGACCCCTTAATAGTATACCTGATCTTCTCCAACTTAATAAAATGCAAAATATCTCTAAGCCATTGTGCAAGTCATAGTCATTTTAACCCAAACCATGATGTTTTTTTACTAAACCTAACCAAGTAACAAAGTATAGTTTTTTTTTGCATTTTTTGTTTTGCTTTGTTTCAATTTAAAACGCTAACTACGTGTTTAAAACTGCGACCGTAATCCGGGAGAAAATATGTCTCCCTGGAAACGTAATTGAAAATGCAGTTTAGTTGTATGGGAACATAATTTTGTAGGAGACAAAGTTGGCAGGCAACAGGAACTAGAAGAAACAAATCTTTATTCACGGTCCGTGCAGAGTGCAGACAAGGTAAAACTGAACATCACAGAACAAAACCAAGGATCCAACAAAGACTGAACCGAGGACTTCACCGCGAACAAATCTGACGAGGGGATAAAGTGCAGGTGGAGAGATGGGCAGAGCAGCTCAGGTGAGGGGAATGAGGTGATTAGGCAGGAGGACGGACAGGGAGCTGATTGAAGTCTGGGAGCGAGGAAGGACTAACGAGGCTGATTTGGAGGAGGTGTGTAGATGGGCGAAGGAGGGGAAGGCAGTAGAGGAGGAAAAACACAGAAAACACAAAACCCAAAACCTAGAAAACAACTCAGTCCAGTTAACAAAAAGTCTGAGGGCGTCTGGACACAGACCCAGACTGTTGACTTATATATGTGAGCTCCCGCATCTTTCCTCTTAAAGCTGCAGTCTGTAACTTTATTTTTATTAAAACTGTCACTATATTATGACAGTAGTGCATGAGACAGATAATCTGTGAAAAAAAAATCCTGTTCCTCTGTGTCCTCATAGTGCTCATAATGGCATTTGCAAGATTTCACTGCGCCTGAAGGGAAACAACCAATCAGAGCCGAGGAGTGTTTAAGTAGCTGTCAATCACTGCTTGTGAAACTCAAATTGTCAAACTAGGCAGTCCTGATTAAATATGAATCAATATTATGTTACTGTAATGCTTATTTCTCTCCTCAATTGTTTTCAGAAACATATTTTATTGTACGGTTTAGCTATAAAATGACAAGCTCTGGGCGGTGCTTGGTTTTGGCTCGAAAAATGTCTCATTTTACAGCTATACAGTACACTACAAGATGTTTCTGACAGGATTTTAAGACAAGAAATAAGCATAACTATAATATAATCTTGATTCATATTTAATATTTTTTTTCACAGATTATCTGTCTCATGCACTACTGTCAGGATATAATACAGTTTTGTAAAAAAATACTTTTTATCACATTTGCTCAAAATTACAGAATGCATCTTTAGCTATACTTTTATGTCACTCACCATCTTTCCTAATTATTTCATCCAAAGGTTAAATATTTACACCATCTGCCGCGTAGTCCGCCTTTGGACAGTCTGAAGAGCTGCAATACATTTTGGGCTGGTTGATTATGTCTAGTAACCTCACGTTTCATTCTCTCATACTCCTTGATTTCTTACCTCAGTAAACATTGTAAACATGAGTTTATGGTCTCAATTGCTAGTTTCATGTCTTCTTCAATACAGCATGATGTTCATTTAATAGATTATGGTCCCATTTAGAGTCAAATAGACCATAAAGCAGGGGATGCCTTAGGCTGTAGCTACCTTGTGATTGACAGGTCGCTACTACGCCGTTGTCCAGCAGGGAGTGGTCGGTGTTTTCGTCTTACAACTTTAACCCTTTCACAGTGTGTTTTCAATTCATGAAAGTTAATTATAACATTTCCTGGTCGTCTAAAAATGTCTTATTTAGCGTTCAGTTGTACTTAGTTCCACCCTCCTGTGTCACTTCTGGTTGCAAAATGGCGACGGCCAAAATGCCAAACCCGAGGCTTCAAAACGGCAGCCCACAAACCAATGGGTAACTATGTCCACTTCTCACATACAGTCTAGTTGGTATATGATTTCGAACAGACCATTGGAAAACCTTTCATGAATGTATAAAACTTAACAAGATGGAGTTGTAGTCTTGTGTGCCAAAAATGTAACCGTGAGTTTGACCTTCGAGCTTAAACATTAGCATGACCTTGCAAGTTTCAGTAGCTTGACTGCCATGTCTTTGTTTTTGTCAGATTGAATAATTGCTGTGTTGTGTAAATCTGTCGTTCCCTGTTTGCCTGCAGCTCTCTGTGGGAACAGTCACAGGTTTGTGTACTAATTGAGCCACATGCTGGTGGTGGAGCAGACTGAGCACATGACACCCGAACCTACTGTAGCTCATTATCTGCTCTTCAAATTCAAAAGTAATGTTGCATACACACATGTAATTGGTTAGAATAGAGGTGGAACAACCCCAATTAAGATTAACACGTGACAAATTATTATTGATATTATTATTTTGGATGATTGTTGGATTGACCATATTTGACTGCCTAATTGACAAATAGTATTTTCTGCACATTACTATACTATTTTGCTTTGCCAAATACATTTGGAAGACATGTAATTGCTACCTGGATTACATTCACTATACAAGTGTCTTTTACAATCCAGGAAGTGTGATCCTAACACTGCACATAGGGAGGAGGATGGTTGGGCATACAAAGCGGAAGACTTTGTGACCAGAGACAAGGGTTCTCAACCTGTGTCCACATCTGTTAGGTTGAGGATAATGAAACACTTGGTAAGGTCAGGGAAAGATCATGGTTTTAGTTAAATATTGAACAATGCATTGAATACATTGAATAATGCATGAATTAATGCAGGACGCATTATGTATTTTTTGAAAATTTTGGAATGATGTGAGATCAGGAATTTGACTAATTAACATGAAGCAACATGAAGCCCAGATGTTTGATGAGTCACATATTAGTTATGTGCTACTGTAAACTTATCGTAGTGTTTCCAAATGCGTCTATCTAATATCATACATCAATTCAGCTTAAACCGTTTCAACATTTAACCAAGTGCTCTGAGCTGCAATCATAAGCATCACCAAAAACATTTTAATCATGCTTTATTTGACAGAAGCGGATATTGTAGGGATACCAAAAGTATGTTTCCTTATTAATGTTGATAAGAAAAATATTTATAAAATCAAATTAGTTGTGCATGAATGTCATTCATAGGAGACAGGGTTGAGCATTGTCATAATTAGAGACAACGAGAAGTGTGAACTTGCCTCAACACTGCTAAAAGCATGCCTGCTCATGCATACAGCTCATATTCATTGTCTGTTAGAAAAGATGACCAGACAATGTGCAAAAGAGCCAAACTGCTTCACAAGGACATAAAATGAGACAGAATGAGAAGTGACAGAATGTGTTTGCCTTCACAGACAAAAGAGGAGGAAATCCATTGCTAAATGGATCCTCTACATCAAAAGAGAACACAATTTGTGAGAGCCTTATCAAACAAAACGGATTCTCTGCCTCTTTCATTTTGGCAATATCAAAGTGCGATATTTTTCCCTCAGTATCATTCTGGCATTTTAGCACCATTGAGTGTTTTTACATCACAGCCAGTGTCGAAGTTCTTTGTCTCTGAATTATCTGGACATTGCTTGCTTCACTGGAAATACCAGCCCAGGGATGAGTTGAGATGACAATGGGTTGGAAATGTACTATTAAGGTGTTATTAATCAATGCATCCTCTTTTGTTATTTTTTGTTCGTTTTCCTATGAATGTCCAGCAACACGAGCGATCAGTGTTTAGGCGGAAAAACGACTTGATTGTGGTTTGGGTAAAAGTAAATACATTTGAAATACAGTACTTGGCTAAGTTAAGACAATGAAACTACTTGGTTAGGTTTAGGAAAAGATTGTGGTTTTGGTTAAAGTATTTACAGAAGTGGCGTTACTTTAGCAAGAACGTTACTTGACAAATACGTCAATGTTTCGGTTAAAATGACTATGTAAGTGGCGTTACTTATGTACGGAAGTTACGTGACAAATAAGTCAGCGTTGACACAAACAGCAGTCTCCTGGGAGAAAGTCCAGATGTTTTTAGACCCGTCCACCCATCCAAATTGTCGCATTATACTACGTTGCTTGTCCTGGATCACAATTACGTGGGTTACATACAAATTGATTATCTGAGTTATAAACAAATCTGCGTTACTTTTCGTAGATATATCTACGAACAGTTATATCAAACGATGAGTATTCATTTGGGGCAGGTTCATATTGTAGAAAGCACTTGTAGTTATTTTTTTTCTGTGGTACTAAGCACTTTATTTTAAGGCTTTTTGAAGATTATTGCTTTTTAACTGTGTCTTCGATTCCTCTTCATAAAACTCAGAATTCAGCAAATATATTTTTAGTAACTTTAGTAGGAGTTAATTAACAAGAAGTAGATGACTAACCAAGGGTACGGTTTCATTTTCACAGGGTCACACTAAAGATAGAGAAGCACTAAATAACCATAGTTAGTAGTGTTAGGATGAATTTAAATGAGGATTTGGAAGTTATTTTCTCTGCAAAGTGCAAATCTTATCTTTGTGTGCGGCTCGAAAACATAAAACTTCATTCACTCAAAGAAACATTACCACTGATCATAATCCAGGCAGCAATTACATTCCCCATCAAAAAAGAACTGGCAAAAAAAATAATAAAAAAAAGTAGAATAAAAACATGACTTCTAGGCGACACGTTTGCACAAAGTGTGCATGCACTGTCATACACAAATGTAATGTCTCCTGCCTGCAAAGTCTGCTTTACAATGGTGATGTGGAAAAGTTATATTCCAGGTGACATTCTCTCTAAGATTGGAGACACACTGGAAGATTATTCAGCCAGTTAAGATCAGATTTGACCATCTTGACAATTGCAGGCCAAATCCTGATTGTTGGCAAACCTTATCGGGTTGTGTGAAGGATTTGCAGGCTTAATCTTAACCACTCTGAGTGGCCCCGGGACTAATATGAGCTTATACCAGATAATATCAAACATATTTACAACTCTTGATGAGTCCTCAAATTCCCTGAAGTGGAGATTGCCAATATCCATGGAAGTGGCAAGTTTACAGTGATGCAAGAGCCACATATCAGTTTCTGCCTGGACATCAGTGACATAATGATGGGCAGAAAGATATTTTACTATGTGCTGAAAAGCCTGTCCTTTCTAAATCATCTTATCAGTCATGTCAAACTTAAATCCCCCAAAAATATTTTATTTTCTTTATAGGGCACTGATCTGTTTTTTTTCCCACAAAATAAAAATGTGAAAAAATCATGCATTTCAAAATGTTATATAGTCACTGGTAAGTCTAAATGTGCATGTTTGCCTCTGCAGCCTTGACCATTATTACCTCTGCCAAGGAGGTTATGTTTTCGGTTTGGTTTATTGGTTTGTTTGTCAGATTCTCAGCAGAATAACGGAAAACCTACAACCTGATTTTCATGAAACTTGGTGGAAGGTGCATGGGTCAAGAAAGACCCCATTCAATTTTGGAGCGGATCCGAATCAAGTTGTGGATAAACACATTATTTTTCACTTTATGGAAACGGCCTTGGTGGAGGTTTTTTGCTCTCCAAGTGACCTTCTAGTTTCTACATGTTACTCAAATTTCAAATTGCAGTCTAACAAATCACCATGACGCACTTTCTCCCGTGTGGAGTAATAGTAGGACGCACTGGCTCATCATCCGCTCACGATAATTTTGAATCCGTATGAAGTAAAAAGCATACTTTGCACAGTTTGCAATGGATATGAAATAGCCATCAACACTGGAATGCTAATGGGCCACAAAGGTAGAGAAGAGAAGAGTTAATTAAAAGTCGAAATGCTGCGGTCGGCACGGCGAGGGCAAATCAGTGGGGGAGGAAGACATGTGAAGCTGCTGTAGTTTTGTTTTGGTTCCTCGTATCTCCTACCAGTCGGAAAGTCATACATAATGATGTGATATGCATTCATGAAGAGGAAATGAACTGCGCTCCGAGATGAATAAGAGGATGTTGTTCCAAGTTTCTTCTGACGAAACCATGAAGGAGAGCTGCTTTAGAGAGATAGTGTAAGTTTCTGCTGTGTACACATATACAGACACACGAATAATTGCTCCATCAACCTTCCTTATCACCACTTTTACCATTATCTTGAACATTCTTGACTTATCTTGAAGATATCAGTATCATGTGTGTGAAAGAAATATCTAAAAACAGTGTAACATGCATGCAGTATTTCAGACTGTAGCCCAGACAACACTTTGCAACAAAACAACACCTGATTTGATTTGCGATACCAAAAACATGCTTAGATTCCAAAGCAGGTGTCAAAGAAATGCAAAGGAGAAACATGCTGGTGTGTAAGTAGAGTAGCGGGATTGAATATAAATGTGGCAGCGTATTGCGTCGTGTTGAGTTTTAGGCAGTGACAAGCAGCTAATATGATCACATAACCCTGTGTCTAGGTCAGCCATGATGGGGGCATACTGTAACATTAAAAATGTCATTACTGACTCATTATTCTGCATTCAGCTTTGGGGATCAAGAGATTGCATGTTATCACGCAACTGGCACCCGTGGCTTAAGGGTTAGGATGCTGACCATGAACCATCTCTTTCTTCTCCTTCTGAAATACAGGCATACAACTGCCTTCCATTGATTGTAAGTATTTAATAGATTCAAATATTCAATTACGATTAATCACATGATTGTCCAAGATTAATCACACATTTTGCATCTGTTCAAAATGTACCTTAAAAGGAGATTTGTCAAGTATTTCATACTCTCATCGACATGGAAGTGGGTAAATATGCTTGCTTTATGCAAACTTGTGTATATATTAACGGAACTCAATTACCAACACAAAAGAACGACGAATATTTGTCCAGAAACCCTCACAGGTACTGCATTTAGCATAACAAAATATGCTCAAATCATAACATGGCAAACTGCAGCCCAACAGACAACAACAGCTGTCAGTGTGTCAGTGTGCTGACTTGACTATGATTTGCCCCAAACTACATGTGATTATCATAAAGTGGGCATGTCTGTAAAGAGGAGACTCGTGGGTACCCATAAAACCCATTTTCATTCACATAGCTTGAGGTCAGAGGTCAAGGGACCCCTTAGAAAATGGCCATGACAGTTTTTCCTTGCCAAAATTCAGCCCAAGTTTGGAGAGTTATTTAACCTCCTCCGTGATAAGCTAGCTATGACATGGTTGGTACAAATGGATTCTATAGGTTTTCTAGTTTCATATGACGTCTTTGCTCTGGCTTTAAAACTGAGCCCGGTACAACCTCCAGAAGATCGATTGTGTCAATGCTTTAAAAAATATGAGTCTTTAACAAACACACAGGTGTGTATAAGCCTCAATGCTATTGCCAAACAAGAACGCTGATATTGGACAATTCTACAAAACCACAAATACAATGCCAACATTTTAAAATTCTTACTTTCTACAGTATCTGGCAACTATGGCATGGATAAGGTTAGGGAGAGATTTTGGTCACGTACGCATAGTCGTATGCACTACATGACTATCCGTTACCCAACCTCCACACCTTTACTTTGCATCTCTCTGCATTAAGGGCACACAACGTTGGCATTCAACGCAAATTGTGAGGTGCAGAATTGTCCCATATGAATAAGCCCACATTTATTCTCACGTTTTAGGGATCTATGCATACATCCAAACATATACAGCCATTTTAATAATACAAATTAACACTTTAATATATAAATCTGCTGTTGATTACATATGCATTAGCTCGAGACATGTATCATTTTACGACCACTAATGATCTTATTGACAATTTAAAATTCTTAAATCTCCTATTAGCAAATTAAAACAAGTTTTGTAAGTTAATAAGTGTCTTGTTACTTATTTATTAAACTCAAGTTTTACCCAAGTCAATGATCGATCAATCACAGAATTAATGCCTAATGAAATATGCTATTGTACACCCTGATGGAACCGTCTGTACATCATTCAGGTTTCAGTATTGAGTGGAAGTCATTAGCCTAAGATTAAGACACCTGCCTAGTTGTCACATTGAACGTATTGTAAGTGATGACTGTGGGAGTCGGATCACACACACACACACACACATTATCCAGTACACATTTATCCAAACCATGAAAGGTGGCACAAAAATGCATGCACACTGAAACACACACACCTGAAAACACTCATAAAACAGAAGCTCACACACTCAGAGGCAGGGAGGCATACACTTTCACAGCCCCGCTGTCAGTGTGAAGGATGGCTGGTGAGAGGTGGGTACACTCACTAAAGGGTCTAATCAGTCAGCCACAGCTACCTCCACACACTGCAATGAACGGCAGGCACGCAAACTCACCCTCGCTGACTCTCTTGGTCTTTCACGCACAAAAAAACACACCCACACTATCCTATGCACACTTGCTCATCCATGCAAGAAAAAAAACACCATCAACACACAGTCACCTCCCTGATATATCACGAACGGGGAGTTCTTCACCGCCATGCCATCACAGAAATACTACAATCAATAAAATCACTCGCGGGAGCAGTAGATGACAGGACAGGGTAGGGAGTATACTGTAGGTGGGAGAGAAACACAGTGGAGTGTGTAGTGTAGCAAAAAAAGTAGAGGTAGAGCAATGCTGGAGAAAGATGGAAAGTTTGTGAGTCAAAAAACTAAAATATGAATAGGATGAGCTGACACACGCCATGAAGCTAGAAAAGGTACACGGAAAAAAACTCTCTTACTGTGAGCAGTTCCCATTGTTTGTGTCAAATTCAGTTTACTGCGAGCAAAAATTGACATCATGGGTTCTGACAAAGCGGCAGTATATGACGAGATGGGATGAGAACGGATTGTGTAACTACATTATTGGAATTTTATAATTTGAAATGCCTGAAAATCACATGTAAAAATGTATTATATGTGAAATGTTATTAAATGCTAACATGTTGTTTAGCATGTTAGCATGCCAACATTTGCCAATTAGCACTAAACACAAAGCACAACAGAGACTTATGGGAAAGTCATTACTTTTGCAGATATTTGCTGATAGAGTGCGATATAGAGTCCGAAAACTCAGAATTGAGTTAGCACTTCCGGTTCCCTCGTCTGGAAGGGTTTTTTGAATAGGTTTTTCGTCAGATGCCTGAAATAAGGTCTGTGGTTAACACAAGCCTAAGAGATTTTAACGTTTTGTTTGACGACCTAAAATGCGTAAGTAAATACCCCACTCGTGAATTTTGAAGCCTTAGTGTGTCTTAATAATAACGTAAAAGTTGGGATCACCAATGTTAACCCTGTACTGAGTGTGTGTACTAAATTAAATTCCTCCAATAGTTGTCAGGACATGTCACTAAAAGCTAAAAACAGGAGAAAAAGTCAAATTATTATCAAAGGATTCATCATAAGGATTCATAAAATGTTTTCAGGCTATTAAATAGGCGTTATCAGTCCCTATATACCCCATAGATGTGACTAGTAGGTTTTATCATCTATTCACATGGTAAATCACAAAAAAAGGTAGAAAATAACTCAACAGTGACCTCTAGGGAATGTAGTAATTATGACAGGAGCAGAAGCAGAAGTCAGGTTCTGTAGTATAGGGATGGGACACAAAACAGGGTTTTCACCCAGGAGCCCGGAGTTCACATCCCATGTGAAACCAACAATGTGTAGTTTTCTCTGTGTTCATAGTTATTTTAACCCAAAACACGTTTTTTTTTTTAAGTTATTTTTAAGTTGTAGTTTTGTTGCATAAACCTAAAGAAGCATTTTTGTTTGTGTAGCCGTTTCATTCAGTTTTAGATGTTAGAACATGTTGCTTTTAAGTTTCACTTTCTCTTTTACAACATAGTAGGCGTAGAAGGCCCCTAATGACCCACATCTATGGTGCTTATAGCGACTGATAACACCTATATAATGGCCTGATAACAGTCAAATCGGGTGCAGCATCATGGCAATCCATTCAGCAGTTGTTGAACCAAACAAAAATACAGTGCACAGGGGAAAGAGGCAGAGAGAGAGTCTGGATTGCATCTGAGAGACTGGCAGGTGCAAACTGTTTTATGCTTTAATTCATTCTCCACTAACCAGGACTCAAGGGAAGGGAGAGAGAGACAACCAGAAAAGGGCACCAGACAAGACACAAAGACTATACAGGAACTGGCAGAACCAGAAGGACGTCAACATTTCTGCTATCTCGCTTTCTGTCCCGCTGTACTCAAAAGAGCACCGAAGTTTGCGAGCGCGCTAAAGTAAACAAGTCTAAATGCAAACCTGCGAGTCTTTTATTGAGTGCCATTGTTGTATCCTGTAAAGTTACCAGCATTCCCATTTAAAGTTTTATTTATCAGATGCCCTTCATCAGGTAAACCTTACAATGAAACTACAGGGACGATAGCCAAAACACAGACTTTCTCTCCAACGGTGCTCTGTGGAACAGAGGCGTCTTTCATATACTGATTGCAGTTTTGAATAGCTTCATAGATAAGAAAAAAAAGCAACTTTATCTGTGTATGTGTCAACAAGCTGCAGACATTTATATCTCCTGCTCCATAAAACAAAATAGTCGCGCCTCTGGCTATGCTTATCAGGATGTATATACCGGATAATAAGGTAAAGTTGACGGGGCGTTTTCTTAAAACAACCTTGCTTTGCCGCTGAAGGAAAACTGAGGAGAAACAGAGTAGAATCAAAATACAGTAGCCTGTGGCATGTTGCCAAGTCAATTTTTTTCAAAATTGCATTGCTTACTTCACTGTAGAGCTTTGTGTACGTTCAGTTCACAGTCGATGCTTTTCTCCAATAAACACGCAACATCCCAGAACTGAATCCAGAAATAAATTGCTAGTGTAGTTGAACAACACAAAATCACTCAAACTGCAATGAACACTGTCATTGCAAGATCATTAATTTCTTGAACCTGGTGTTTATTTTTCTATAATGACATTTAAACCAGCAGGGTGTGCGATAAACTGTTATCTGGGATCATGGCTTTTGGCTGTGACATGATGGGGTCTGATTTAAGTTATTACAAATGAAGAAGGATCACATATATATTCTCATTTAAAGCCCCCCTCCAGTGTATTTTGGCATTTTTATGATATTTCATAATTATTTGAGTCATTTCCTGACTAAGTTGATTAGCCACACTGTTTGCACTTATTAATTTTTTTTGACAAATAACTTAATATTTTGCTCAAAGGTTGTTGGTAAGATGGGAATATGAGGTCACGTTTTATTTTTTTGTTTCCTCCACCTTAGTTTTCTGTGTTTATTTTCCCAGTGGTATTTGTGTGTGCGGTGAACGGGTGCAATCAACGCAGTGAATTAGTCTCTCTCACTCACTCTCTTCTTTACCGTCTCCTCCTGCTCGAGATAAATTAAAGGAAAGCAGTCGATGACGTTTTGGAGGTTTTGCCGCCCACTAACAGGTTCAGACGACGGAGTCTGGGCACAACTTTCAGCCCAAAAGAAAAAACGAGAAAAGTCATGTTAGAGAAATAAACAAATCACAGTGCAGCCCGGTGCGGTGCCGTTGCTGGAGCTGAGGTGAGAGAGGCTGGTGTTAGCACCTCCAAAACGTCCCGAAACTGCAGTTCAAACGGCGGACCTTCCTTGGCAACGTCTATACGTCGTCCTTGGATGCGGCAGCAGCCAGATGGCCGCCCTTGCTAGGAGAAGACAATGCAGAAGAAAGCAAGTGAGAGAGAGTTGCGTGCGTTGCGCTACTTCTTGTCTCATTTGTGGTCCGCTAAACATTAAATTCATCTAAACTGGGTTGAAAAACGATGCAATCTGGTTGCCATGGTAATGAATTACATCTGACTATTAACCACACCCCCATTATCTGTTTGAGAAAGAACATTAACCAAAAAACAGGAAGTAAAACTTGTTTATGGTAATAGCCTACACTGGAGGGCACTGCCTTTCTTATTTTATTCTATCCGACAAACTGCACAAACTGCTATATGACTTGATGCTATTAATTGATATTATTCTGGCTGTAACTGATTGAAAAGTGTAGGGCGAGACTTTTTCACTGACAGTCAGAAGAGATATGTTTTGCTTGCGCTGCACACTATGCTCCGCAGCGCGAAGGAGCGCTTGTCCCACAACAAACCGCCAGGTCCTGCGTGGCTGCTGTTTCCATTGTAGTGGTGCTTACATCATTGTGTTTTATTACCGCTCGTGCCGCCTGTTTGCTGACGACAGGCTTTTGTAAAAGCAGGCAAGCATTGGTAGTTTGATTGCATGCTGTGTCATACTTTTCCTTCCGCATGCACACAGTTTTCTTTGTTTGCATGTTTTGTACTTGCAGCGTCTCCATTATTCAACCCGAATAAAGAGACCATGAATAGGAACTACGTTCATGAATATAAATAGTTTTGGCTTGGTGGGTTTCGACTGATTAAAATAAGTCTGGACGCTGAAGCTGTAAAATGTAGCAGAAAATCGCCAGAAAGTGAGGTTAAAAAAAGGAAGTTGTGTCAGCCCGCAAGGCATATATTGGAAATCAGCACTTCTGCTGAACCCCTAAGAAACCTTGAACATACAGACATAATAGCAACATCTTGTAAGGAATCATTTCCTGGAATCATCCTGATGTTGCAGACAATTATGAGCCTCCAAAACTGTATATCAAGTTATTCCTGCCACATGCAGAAAGCGTAGTGATTATGACTCTTCCTCCAACTAAATTGAGCTCCTGACTCAGTCTGTATTATGTAATGATTGCTTTTTCATCTACAGTATGCCTTTCAAAGTCATGTTTCTGATGTCTATCCTTTCTTGTTTTTCTTTTTAATTAATGAAGTGTCACATTATCAGCCAATTCCTAGTCTCTTTTTCCCCCCCTGCCAACTCTCTTGTCATTTCAGATCCTGCCACCCCCCTCTGACCTGCAGTAACCCCTCTGTCCCAGCCATTCCCCATCACCTGACCTCCTCTGCCCACCTGTTCCCATTCCCCATCAGCCCAGTAGTTTATATCGGCCCACTTCCTTTAATTCCCTGCCAGATTGTGCTTCTGCCTTAGTGTTTCAGCCATTCTCTCTCTCTCTTCTGCCTGTTATAACCCCCAGCCTGCCTTTGGAAAACCTGCTCGCCAACCTAATCCCCTATTGGATAAGTTTGCCTCATCTCCCCTGCCTGCCTGGTTATGACTTTTGCCTGTTTTTGACCCAGAGTAAACTTTTTATTTTATCACCTGGGCTAAAAACCTGATTTTACTGAGCCTTTACAGTACGCAGCGAAACTGTTGCTCCGACATGTTTCTCGCCCTTCATGGTCTCCCCAGAGACATATGGCCTCAATTCACCTCTCTTTTCTCGAAAGAGCTTTGTAGTCTCCTAGGGTGCCACCATCAGCCTCTCCTCTGGGTTCCACCCAGAGTCCAATGGGCAGACGGTGCATATGAACCAGGAGATGGAGACAGCTGTCTCCTCCTTTGTGTCCCAGACCCTGTCCTGAATGGAGCACAATGCACACACACAGGTCGCCATCCGACTTTCCTTAACTTAATTCTCATTCAGGTTGAACTCCATTAGCCGCCTGCCTGTCACTGGCATTGTGGGTTCCTCCCACCTCTTGGTGCGCGTCACCATCCATTGTCTCGCGGCCGACTCCAGTGGTCTGCCTCAGCGTGATCAGGGCATGTGTCTGCTTGCTGTCCAGATATTTTTAAAAACAGATATTTTCCTTTTGGCCTGTCGTCCTAAGGCAAACAGAGTTTTGGGTCACAAAAACGGATATTTTTGAAAACGCCTTCTAAGGTGCCGATTTTTTTTAACTCTGGTTACTTTGTATCGGTGTGGACATGTAAAACGGAGTGCTTGGGAAACGGTGACGCCTTCTCTTCATTTCACGCATGTTGCTTTGTGAAATGACCATGTGCCAGAAACAATACCTGCTTTTTTACATTTTGTAAGCACTGCTCGGACTACTACTACTACTTAACATTTGAAAATGTAAAGCCCCCCACCAACAATAACTGTTATCGAGCTGACTGTGATGAAGCCCAAGAAAGGGGAGTGAAAAGGGTGGTAACAAATCTCCTTGACCCTTAACTTGTGATCTCACTTGTAGTGACATGTACACATTACGGCAAACAAAGCGTTTGGAGTCCTTTTTGCGTTTGAGTGTGGACGGAGATATTTTGTAAAACGCAGGTCCGTGGACAGAAAACTGAATATGTGTAGACAGGGCCTTAAACACAGGTAGCTCAGGAACCAACCTATCCTGCTGGTGGGGGGTGGAGTCCATCTGCAAGTAATTTACTTAAGTCATTTTACTGATCCTCGTGCAAACAGGAAGACAAGGAAAACACACAACTCAAGCAATAAAACCCTAAAATACACATGCAAGAAGATCAATAAATGATTTATATAACATTTAGTAGATAAATAACAACAATTTAAATATATAAAACAGATTAAAAAGTGCATGCAAAGTAAAGTAAAAATGTAGATCAAATGAGAAGGCTGTCTTTGAACAGCCCCAGTGTTAAATGCATGCTGTTTTTGTTTTTCCATCTCTTTTCCCGCTCTACCTTGCCTCCTCCTGACGGCGCACTCCTCGCCTGTCCTCTTTCCTGCTGCCTCATCACTTCTGAGGCTGCAGTTCTTAGGCTCCTGTCAACAGTGCTTTGGTGCTAGAACTGATGGGAGCGCTGCGCTCTCTGCCATTCTTAGCATCAGTCATCTGAACACTTCGCCTCAGGAAGGAAATCGATCTCCTGCCAAGCTCAGGAGAGAGCGAGGAGAGAGAGGAGAGATAGGGAGGGGAAAAAAAAGAGGGAAACGCGTCCCCACACCTGCAGCTCTTCCCAGGTAGAAAACTGTGATAGATCTTCTGTCAAAGCTAAGAGAGTGTCAGTTAAACATTATAACAAATGGGGGTTCTAAAAGCGGAAATCAGACAGTGTTTCATGAAGCCTAATCAGCTAAAAGCCTAAGAGGAAATACCTGATTATGCACAACTGCTTCCAATTTCAGCCCTAATTGAAGCTGCAATTGAAGCACTTTTGCTGTACGACCACTGGACTGTTGCTTCATCATGACATGAAACCGCTGAAGATAAATTATTTATGTAAAATCACTGCTTATTTTACATGGAAAAGAACAAAAAAAAGTTGTAACCAATCCATCTTTCTTTCGCAAATATAAGTGAAGCATTTACAGCAGGGAATAACCTACAGTAGGGCAATAAGTGGTTTGCAACCTTTTTTTTTTGCCTGTGACTTAAAGTAAAAGCAACATCTATTTGCTGCTCTCATCACAGACTGCATAATGCGACCAGCAGAGGAGTAATTCTTCCATTTGATTTATATGAAAAAATTTAAGAGGCCTGTGGTGATAATTATTCAGTAATCCACCAGGAAAAGATAACAGATGTTTCTACAACAACATTTGTTGTAGACAATATATTTTTCTTGCTTTTTTATTCTGTTCTTCATCCTTCAACCCTTGGGTCCCAACCTCATGTTGGAGCCACTTTTGCACGTTAGACGCAGCAGTGATACCATGCTGTTACACAGTATTACCACCTAACTGATGCAAAAATCACTGCCTTTTACTATGAGCTCTACTAGATTGCATTACACCTTGAACAGAGTATGTTCAAGCTTTGAAAATATCCAACACATTCTCATCCCAACTCGTCACATACTGTCCTTTGGCGTCACGCTATTTTCGGCACCTCCTCATGGCTCTGTTTTATAGTCTTTAAAAAAATCTAGCCCGTGACGGGAGACTTTGGCCAATCACAGGGCATTTCAGAGAGAGAGCGTTCCTATTGGCTGTGCTCCGGCTGATGGGCGGTGCTTGGTATTTCCTCAACTGATCTCAACATGGCTGCTGGGTCCCAAACTTTCTAATTTTACAGCTAAACAGTACACTACAAGATGTTTCTGAAAACATTTGAGGTGAGAAATAGACATTACAGTAACAGAATATTGATTCATATTTGATCAGCGCTGCCTAGTTTGACTGATTGGAGTTTGCAAGTAATTGACAGCTGCCTCATAGATGGCCAACTCCAGCTCGGAGGACACAGAGACACATGCATTTATTTTTAGATTACTTGCCTCATGCTCTACTGTCAGGATATAGTGACCGTTTTATAAAAATAACTTTTTTTTAATCATATTTGCTGCATTTCCACCCACTGCTGCTTTAATGGAACGCCTGGTGCATATCAAACTAAAGCGTGCCGTGAGTGGCGGCACCGAATGCCGTCGGCCTTGACAAAGCTTCAGTATTTAACGCCCTGGGAATGAGAACGAGCTGAAGTATCATAACAATTAACAATTAATTTGGTCATTTTCTGCCCCTACCATTGTTTCAGTGTGTCCTCGAGGCATTTAAAAGCCATCACTCCAAAGTACCGTGCATATTTTGCTGCATAACCCCTTTGATGTTAAATCTTTATGAGAATATGAAAGTCTATATGAGGCAAAAAGCTAAATCCAACTCTTCCCATTACTGTTGCCCTTAACTGTGACGCCTATCTGGCCACCAACAAAATCCCCTATGCTATGGTTCAAACTGAGCCAATATTTGGCCTACTTTCTGTTTGTCATTTGCATTTTTTCCCCTTTTGCATCAAATCCTGTCCTTGAAACTCAATGAAATACTCTTTTTTTATTATTTTTTAGGCCTGCACTTGATGATTTGGATGTGCATGCTTTTTTTTTAACTTAAAACTGACTACCATTGTCTGTGTGTGTGTGTATGTGTTTGTGCAGATTTGTGGGAAGCGGCAATTCTAAAAGCTGAAATGAAATAATACATATGTAAATGCATTGCCATCGCTCGCTGGGTTTCCACAGCGATATGCTGGCTGCCATCCAGCCATGCCTCCATTCCAAAATTCATACGACGCAGCGTGTGCTACGGGTGTGTGTTTGCACTGTGTCTATGTCTATGCACGTGCATGCGCGCAATATCAAGTGTGAGTACTTTGTATATTTGTGTACACAAACGTGTATGTGTGCGTGTATGTATGCTCGAGAGTGAGTATGATTACTAATGAGAGAGAGAGAGAGAGAGAGAGAGAGCGCATGAGGGGAGATGTACACTGTGTGTGCTGTAACCTCCATTGTCAATTTGTGCAGCCTAAGATCCGCATGTTAAGTGGAGCAGAAAAGGCATCTCTGTGTGTGACAGTAATAGTGCCTCTCTGCCTTTTATTACTCAGCTGGAAACACACGTACACACAAATGATTTGACAAAAAACTACAGCCTGCCATCCAACTAAATGTACCAAGAGTAATATAAACATCTTGAGACACTTGGAACTCCAACATAGACTGAAAGGAAATATGAATTTTCAGACATTGCAGGAACAGAAGATGACAGATCTCTTTTAGCAGAATGGTACATTAAGGCTTTGCTTGGCATCTTCATACATTGGAAGCTCCAAATGGGAAAAAGAGTTAACTTTTATCCAGAACAACTTGGAAACTATAGACAATCTCAAACTCTATATACTATAGTACTTATGAGCTGGGGTACGCTTCAAAAGTACTCACTATAAGTTTTGCCTCAAACCCAAAGTTAAAAAGATCAATATACAAAAAACAATTACACCAATCAGCCATAACATTAAGACCACTGACAGGTGAAGTGAATAACATGGATTATCTCGTTACAATGCCAACAGGGCAGTGGGTGGGATATATTAGACAGCAAGTGAACAATTTGAACTTTGAACTTTGTGTTGGAAGCAAAAAAAAATGGGAAAGCGTAAGGATGTGAGCGACTTTGACAAGGGCCAAATTGTGATGGCTAGACGACTTGATCAGAGCATCTCCAAAAGTGCAGATCTTATGGGATGTTCCTGGTCTGCTGTGGTCAGGAACAACCAAAAGTGGTCCAAGGAAGGAAAACTGGAGAACCGGCGACAGGGTCAGACCCAAGGCTCATTGATGCACATGGGGAGCGAAGGCTGTCCCGTGTTGTCTGATCCAATAGAAGAGCTACTGTAGGTCAAATTGCTGAAACGTTAATGCTGGTTCCGATAGAAAGGTGTCAGAACACACAGTTCATTGCAGTTTGTTGCGTATGGGGCTGCTTAGCTGCAGACCAGTCATGGTGCCCATGCTGTCCTAATGTTATGGATGATCAGTGTATGTAACCAAGAACTTCATGAACAGGTGAACAGGCAATGCCATAGCATAAACTAGGCCACGATTCATGTTTCATCAATGAAGTGATCGGAATACATCTATAGAGCGGAAGAGAAATACAACGCGGCAGGTAGGTGTCGGTGAGGACATTTGGGGATTCTGTAAGAATGTTCCTTTTGGACAAACAAACGAAACAATAAATATAATTTATTTTCCATTAAAATGTCATAAGGTTGGGTATCGGTATCCGATACCTTTTAAAGTATCAACGAAACAAGCCAATACCAAGTAGTATGAAAACGTCTCCAGTCAAACGACACCTGCAATCGATCCTGTTTGCGCCCAGATCTAGAAAAAGATGACTGCTTTGCTCTCAGCCAAACACCGCAAACGTTCTTCGATTTATTGCGAGGTATGATTGGCTGACTATACCACAGCAGCGACAACTCATATAGCCAGAATTACCAGGATGGGTATCGAATGAAGCACTCTATTGGTATCTGTATCACTTTAAAGGTACTGGTATCGTAATTTCTTAAACGATACCCAGTCCCTACGATGTCAGCAAGATGAACCGAGGACTGCACTTAATTGTCATTAAACATTCTTCAGTTCATGCTCGGCCTTCACACATTAACCGTTTTCTGACAGTATGAATTTAATTTTTTCCAGCAGCAAGCAGAATTGTAAAATGTGTATCACAAATGAAAATTGTCTAGCCTTAAATCTGACATTTTAAGTTACAGGAGATGGAATGGCTGGAGCGTTTTGTAGATAATTTCTGAACTGGAGCGCTATCACTCTATCAAAATACATCCCCATTCAGTTCCAATTTCTTGTCTTTTTCTTATCGACTTGTTTTGTAGGTCTGAAAAAAATCTGTCCAATACACCTTGCACAACCGTTATGTGAAATGTGGACAAAACCTCCAAGTGGTAGATTTATCCCTCTGGCTTGTTGACTTTAATAGCCTACAGCAATAAACAACCTAAAAAAAAAAAAGCCATGCCCATTCACTGTGGCAGTTATCAGTTTACAACATTCTATCAATTACATTGATTTTACACCGGGATCTATCAAATCATAACAAGAAGAAGCAGAGCAAATGGAAATGAAAGAGTTGCTGGGTGACTGCCTCTCGTAATCTCCCCAAACGTGCATTGTGAGGTTCAGTTGATGTGTGGGACGTGTCAAAATCAGTGAGAGAAAATTATATTGGAAATATGAAATTGCATGCTGCAAATTTGATGAAACGGGCCCCAGCTGCGTTCCTACATGGCCGGTCTAGGCTTTTACAAATGGATTCCTCTGGCAGGATAAGGCACTTTGTCACAAAACATTCATCCTCTCAAAATTGTTCCAGGGACATGGCGCTGACTTTAATTTACTCCAATGGTCCGCACAGTCTCCAGATCTCGACCTAGCAGAGCACATTTGGGATCAAGTGGAACAGGAGTGGAGGCGTAGATGAAAAATCAGTGCGAACTTCATGATGCTGATGGAATTTCCTTGAATCCATGGCAAAGGGGGGCTTTACAGGGTTAGTTGTAATGAAGTGGGCAAAAAGGGTAAATCCCAAGAAATTACCTCATGTAAAAAAAAACTAATTATATCACTTTATTATGTATGAATAGCTGATAACTTTATTTGAAATACTTAATGTTCTCAGCACAGTTTTATTTGAACACATTTGATCTCCCAGACTTCTCCCTCTGTCAACATTCAAATGAAAGCTAAAAAATGCAAAAATATACTCTGTTGTTCAGAAAATGACTTTCCATCTTTGGGATGCCAGCTCATTTTCTGGCTCCACCAATGTGGAAACTCTAACTGCTCTCTCACTCCAACTGCCACTGATTTTTATAAGATATAGCCTAAGCGCTTTTCCAAACGGTCTGTTTTGAATCTGATTATTATAAAGCCATTTTTCCAATTTTACTCATAGCGGTCACAGCCGAGTTTAAGTCAAATCTTTCCTCTATACACAACAATGAAGTCTCTGTCAGAGGTCTTTTATAACCGCCAGAAATGAAAATGACATTTTCAGTTTGAACTTTCACCAATATTTTATAACTGTTTTTTTTTTTTCTCTTTCTAAAATGATGGCCATTTGTCACATGTGATGACATTATAACCTTGCTTTTGTGAGTAAAAGGGCATTGCGTTTTGTCTTGGCTCTGGAAATGCTTAGCTACATACTCTTTTGCTCATACTTTTTCTGTTTCTAAAAAAGAAAGCCAGTGTCCTCATTCTGAAGCTATGATTGTGTGCAAGTGAAGAGATTTTCTCCACCAACTAACAGTGCATGTGGGGACTGTGACTTGCTGGGTCACAATTCTTTATGACAGATGTTTAAAGAGGCTGTGTGCAGCATAAGAGCACCTATTGTATATCCATAGCCCTTGTGTTACAAGAGGAGGTTAATATACATGCATGGGAACTAAATTTAGTGTGAAGGCAGCTTTGCCACTTAACTACCTTTTAAGACAGTTTGCCAGTTGCCTCTCTGAATGGCTGATTCTCTGCAGACGATTAGATTGCCTTTGGTCTGGTATATTACTCTGTTAAAGGGTTTGTGCATTATACAGTTGGTGTCGCAGACTTTGTGGAAACAGAGGCAGTGGGCTGTGCCTTGCCATTTCGTTTCTGGCCAGCCATTTCCAGTTTTTTTTTTGTTTTATTGCCATGCAATTTGTGCTGTGAAGGGGTACAGCACTTGGCACTTTGAGGTTCCCTGTCATACAGGCGGGTGACATGGTGGCCTGTAGATTGTTATGGTTTTAGAATACTTCTCGAAAGAAAGGAATGTTGATATTGGATGATTTGCAAAAGCCCTGCATTATATTCAATGATAGCTAGATGCACCTTTCCAACTTGTTTTGTCCCAATACCAATTGCAATACCTCAACAAATGAACACTATCTCCTGCAAAATTGCATTGTTATACAACAAAACTGCTTCCTCAATTATGTTTTGAGTAGGGCTGTCAATCGATTAAAATATTGAATTGCGATTAATCGCATAGCTATCTATAGTTAATCGCGATCAATCGCAAATAAATCACAAATTTCTTATCTGTTCAAAATGTACCTTGAAAGGAGATTTGTAAGTATTTAATACTCTTATCAGGATGGGAGTTGACAAATATGCTTGCTTTATGCAAATGTATGTATGTACAAGTTGCCTTAATGCGTTAAAGAAATGAGTGGCGTTAAAACGAATTTGCGTTAACGCGTTATTATCTCGTTAACGTTGACAGCCCTAGTTTTGAGGGAAACGTAGTTTCTCCCGGATTAAGGTTGCAGTTTTAAACACGTATTTAATGTCAGAAATTGAAACAAAAAACAGAAAACACAACAAATCTACTTGGTTAGGTTTAGTAAATAAACATCTTAAAATGACTACGGTTGTTACGTTCTAACTCACACAGGCTCCGCCCTCTACTGGACTCTATGGATAATACCCACAGGAGAATGTGTGCTTGTGATTGGAGGAGAGTATTACTCATAGAGTCCAGTAGAGGGCAGAGCCTGTGCTTATGGAACTATGGTTATAATATCGATGCTTAGTTATTAAGCCATGGACGTAAATTAACATGAACATGATTCCTGGGGATAATGGGTTTGATTTACTGTAAGGCAGTGATCAGGAACAACAAATGAATGCATTACTACTACCCTCTAATGTAAGGTGTGAATTTGTTTTTCCGTTTTCTCTAAAATTCTTTACAAATGTAAGAAGAATGGAGGCTTTAATGATCCCGCTGCAACCAGTTAAACGCAGCATGTCAGACTGTAATTCTTACAACTCCCAATCCCGTTTTGGATAATGTTAAATTCCCCATCACAGTGGATGATAAACTAGAGACTCATTTCATTCTTTTACTCCTTCATTGTCTTCCCCTCTGTAATTATTTTCTTGTTTCACAGCTCAATTATTGCTACCTCCATGTGCTGTGTTTCTCGCCTTACTTTGTGTCTATTGTTTACCCTCTCTCGCTCTCATAGCTAGGTAGGTGTTGTTAATAAACACCTCCTGAGCTCTAGGGCTCTCTTGGGCTTGACAGATTGACCCAGCGAGAGGCATTAGAGTGATTTAAATTCTACATAATGGCGACATATTAGCAAGAATGTAATGCTGCGCATTTACTGGAAACGACTTCGACATAACTGAATTGCAATAATGATTATAACTGACAAAAGCTGAAGGATTGGAGCTTGGCTTGCTTCCACTGTTTAATGAAACACTGTCATCCCAAGTCAGTTGCTGCGCAATGAGAATTCACCTGACAAGTTAAGTTAAATATAACTACAGTTGATGGTGGTTATTGTGATTTACACTTACACTTTTGCGCATATAGTTGTAGGTTAACAGGCTCATTTAAGAGATTTAACTTTGATTTCGATGACAAAACAAACTGTAGGGTTAGAAAACGAGGGAGAAGCAGAAGCACACAGTTTTGTGTTCCTTCATTGCAGCCATAGGTGATATATTCACCTATGTCCAATCTAAACAACATCTGGTGCCTCACTGGGGCTAATGCAGTATGGACATCCTCACAGATCAGCTGTGTATACAAATTAAGTACACAACTAAACTGCATTCTCAATTATGTTTCGAGGGAAATCGGAACTGTCCCAGATTATAGTCGCAGTTTGAAACAGTTTTAAACACGTGGTTTAACGCTGTAAATTGAAACAAAAAAAGAAAAAGAAAAAACAACGCAACAATACTACTTAAAAAAAACATCATGGTTCTGCTTAAAATGACTATGAAATTTAAGCACAACACAACAAAAACTGCTGTGTTAGGTTTAGGCAACAAACCTGCTTGCTTAGGTTTGGTAAAAAAAATGTAATGTTTTGGCATAAAATGACTACGAAATTAAAACAAAACAAAAAAAGCAAACAAAAAAAATCCTTTTTCAGGTTCAGTAAAAAAGAACATCAGGGTTTGGCTTAAAATGACTACGAAATAGAAAGAAAACACAACAAAAACGCAACCGGTCTCATGACGAAGTCCAATGTTTCATTACAAACGTATTTGTGATAAGTCAAAAACATACATACTCCACGACAAACTATGTTTCCCTCAAAACTTAATTCACAATGCAGTATTGCAGATAAACAGATGTACCACCAACTCCACCAGCATTGTCCATACAGGTTTTATACTGTTGATCCCGAACACCTACAAATAGTAAAACAGTCCCAAAAGGCAAGGATTTAAGTAAAATTATTCCTGTCTAATAAATTAAATTGATTTACAATAAAGTGCTCTAAGTCTTCTGATGAACATATATTGTTCTAAAGGGCAGTGAGCAAATGTCCCATCTGGAAGAAAGCTACAACTATTTTGATGTTTTAGCTCTTGTCCCTTGCTTATGTTTCCAAAAAGCAATCATAGAGTGACAAAGTTGTTAGACATCAGTATGCTGTGTTTCTAGATTTTGAACATCAACGTTTTCAACCACTCATGCCTCACTGCCGTTTTGAGCAATACAAACATGACATTGCTTAGTGCAAAACATATTGCTTTTCTTCAGTTTAAAAAGAGCTTAATACAGCCGTGTCACTGTGGGGTGATGGGGGTTTGAAGCAGGGCACCCATTGATGTGACAGGAAGGAGACACATCAGGTAATGTAAGCAAGATCAGCGACTGACATCCGGAACAGATAACTAACATCGGAGGATAACGGCTGTCACCCAGACACCTGAGGCTAGATGCATAAATGTGCAGATTTACACCAAGCTCTCTGTAGTCCTTGCCCCAGATTCGTAATAAAATAAAATAAAATCTGCGGATGCATTATTCCATGCTTAAAATGCACATCTTGGTCATTGTGAAAATGTGCATAAATGCACAAGCCTATAGCTGACTCTCACGGATAGATATTTGCAAAGCTTCCTGACAGTGCCAAAGCACCCATGGTGTGTCGTTACGCAAATCTATTATGCACTGATGTATAATGAGAGTGGCGTTTTAACGGCCTGCTGACTCATAACGCCTACTTTATGATCCACATTTTACAGTTTGGATGACATTACAATAGACATGTTCACTCACACAAGCATACAATCTTATTTGTAAAGAGAATAATGTCACATTATTGTTACATACATCTATGTTATATTCAAAGCATCAATGCTGCACTCCTCCCCAAATCCCCCCCTTTCACACATTACTATGTGGCCAGAGCCTGATGCATGTTGGCCATGAGTTTTCATCATTTGACGTCTGGCCTTTGTGAAAGGGATAGTCAGTGCTCATCAGTTTTGGAATGAGATCTTCATCACAGTCTGGGAAGTCACAAAAGACAATGCACAAAAACAAAGATTAAAGATATAAAAGACAAAATTTGACTTTCTTTCAGAAATAATTCATTGGGGATTGTCAATCGATTAAGATATTTAATCACGATTAATCGCATGATTGTCCATAGTTAATCACAAGTTATCAACATGGGAGTGGGCAAATATGCATGCTTTATGCAAATGTATGTATATATTTTATTACATACATTTAACGATTAATAACACAAACCATTGGCCAATATTGTCCAGAAACCCTCACAGGTACTGCATTTAGGATAAAACATGCTCAAATCATGCTGCTGACTTGACTATGACTTGCCCAAAACTGCATGGGATTAGCATAAAGTGGGCATGTATGTAAAGAGGAGACTCGTAGGTACCCATAGAACCTGTTTTCATTCACATATCTTGATGTCAGAGGGGACCAAAAACTGGCCATACCAGTTTTTCCTCGCCAAAATGTAGTGTAAGTTTGGAGCGTTATTTAGCCTCCTCCACGACATGCTAGTATGACATGGTTGATACCAATGAATTCCTTAGATTTTTCTAGTTTCATATGATGCCAGTATCTTCACTCAAGCTTTTGAGTTGAAACCGGTACAAGGTAATTTACATATTTTAATAAAATAAATAAATCACACACTGATCCAAAGCCATTCCATGTAGGCTTCCCGGGCAACAAGTAGGAGCAACGACAAAGACATAATCCCTCACCGGGTTCCCACATTCACTGTCAATTGTGTTCTACTCCAACCCAGTGGCAATAATTACCCCACGCTACCTGTTGTCTCCCAATAATTGGTACATTTAGTTTGATGGTTGCTTTTCAGTAACTTTTAATTTTGTTAATATGTATGTAATGCAAAAAATAAAAGTACATCAAGTATCTTGTGCACCACTTGAAATAAGAGATGGCCTCATACAATTTATGCTGTGATGTGGAGACTTGCTGGGTTTGGAACAAATTAATTCTAGCTATATATATTAAAGAAAAATAAATATTTGATGATTTAGAAAAAAAAAAATAAAATGCACCAGCTAGTTTTGACAACTAGGGTGGCAAATGAGGTAACCCCCTACTGGTGTGGAAGCAACTGCATCTTAGATGGTGTAGCTGGTGTGCGGTATTTAAATTTAAAAGCAATGAGCCTTGACGGGAAAGAAAGACTACTTGATATCACTCACATACTGTACATTTTGGAGTTTTGCCGGCATGTCTCCCATTCAAGCTAAGATCTCTGATCCGACAGGAGTCACATTCTGTGACACTAACAAAAAACAAAGATCCAATTGTGCTTTTGATATTTTCTTTATTGCATGATATACTCTTAAATGCATCAACATATTTGTAAAGAGGCGTGCTTGGCCTTTTATGTGCAGGCTGAGATATGCACCAGGGCTGTTAGCATGCTGTGATAAGCAGGTATTATATCACATCCTAAAACTGGCCAGCCAAAATAAATATTTTCAGTGTGACATTGTGCTTATAATGTACTATATACAGTATAATAAACCCTGTGATGATGTGCTTAATACATCTGGATCTGTGTAGGTGTGTAAGATGTAGACCAGACACTTAAAGTATTGACATAGACTCCAAAAGGGTGTTTTAGAAGCGGCTGTCTTTGCAACAGACAGGTAATGATCAATAAATGATAGACCACAGAGTGTGAGAAAAGGAAAGAGAAAAGGGAGGTATATTAGCAAGGGATGTTGTTAAAATCGACAGACAGGTGGACTAAAAAGACAGGCAAAGAGCACGGATTGAAATTGACCAATTAGAATGAGCAGTAAAAGCAAGCAATGACAGAGACGTAAATGAACATTGACAAGTCGACTAGAATGAGAGAGACAGATTCCTCGAATCATTAGAGAGACGACTGGCTTATAATAACCAGCACTCCTAATGAGGCCCGGAAATCATTCTTGATCCTCACCTGTTCCTGCAATAATCTTGCAAATGTTGAATTGTGCACATCTATATTTGCACATTTACTACCTCAATTAGTATTTATTTTATTTAAAAACAAAATATTGTAACTTGCACACATTGCTAAAGTATATAGTATGAATTGCACACTTTGCTAATGTATATAGTAGGTTATTCTATGTTTATATTGTTGATACCGATGGTGTTGTAGTAGTCAAGTATATTTATAGAGAATTCCAATGTTCTTTCTATTGTGTATAATATGGATATGTTTCTCTAGTGTTAATGTCTATCTATCTATCTATCTATCTATCTATCTATCTATCTATCTATCTATCTATCTTTTGTATCTATCTTTCTATCTATCTAACGGATGTAAATACATCTAGGATAGTGTATATATTATATTATTCTATCATTCTATGATATATGAGTTATTAGAGGAGAAGTGGGAAAGGGGTAGGGAAATATAGGTGTTACTTCTACTTACTCCTTTCGGACACTATTAGTCTTGTTTTGTTTGTTATTATTTTGTATCTGTTTTGATTTATTTTATGTTCGAAATACAATCTTTCATTCATTCATTCATTCATTCATTCATTCATCTATCTCTCTATCTATCTACACACTACACATCTCCTATTTCCCACTCGGTCCTCACAAAGCTATAAAAAGTCATGTCAAACACTTTACATAATGTTTTTTTCTTATTTTCCACTCAGTCCTCACAAAGCTGTAAAATGTCATGTCACCCACTCTGACATTCACACACACACAAACACACACATACATACACACACACACACACACACACAAACACAGACACACCTGTTCCAGAGCAGATGACAATTGAGGACCAACCCCACTGGCAGGATGCCGAGATAATCAGCGAATGCTGGACAGGCAGCTAATTAACAGCTACTGCAAGCTGATAGTTTGAACAGATTAGCAGCTTTCTAGAGAGTTGAGAGGACAAAGATATGCCTGTCAGAATCCATCCATTTGAGTAATAAGGTGTGTGTGTGTGTGTGTGTGAGTTTCTGTATGTCTCTATGGACACATGACTATGTCTGTCTCTCTGTGTCAGTACGACTTAAAGCTCCTGATGAAAGAGCTTAGAGTAAAGGCAGAAAAATGTTTTTGTTTTCAGATTTTCACAGATTTTTTTCATTATTTATTCATTTAAAGAGGAACAAATCAGTTTGGACTGATTTCCAGCTTTAATGATCACCTGCTGCAAGAAGATGCTGTTTGGAACAGTTTGAAACCTCTTGCGGCAGGCACAGCACAGACTGTACAAATGCAAATGGGGAGAAAATGGAAATGAATAAATTATTAAAATGTCCCTGTGTGTTTGATTTTCACCTGGTTCTGGATGTTTTGATCAGATTTTGAAGTATTTTCTAAATTAAATCACATAAATTTCAAGAATTATTAGGGGAAATAATGAATACAGACCTACACAGTGATAATACATGTTATATTCATAATTTAGATGATTTATTTTAAAAGACCTATAGCAAATAAATGGAACATTTACAACTCTTTGCTTTCGCATGTGTTGTTAGTGTTGATTATTTTATAGCTGTGGCCGATCCCTCTCCCAACACTTGTTTTGTGCTTTTCTCTCTCCATCACAACAACAAAAGTTTGAAGACAAGGAGCTACATTGAATAATAAATGTGAATAGACAGCAACAAAAGGCAATTCTACTGCCTGCACTCTGCACTGCATGTGGAGCCTTCAATATGCTGCCAAATTGTTTTGGCCTGTGCAGTTTAGCGTGTTCAAGGATTTTCAAGTGGAGGAGGAGGAGGAGGTAATAAGCAATATGCAAGCCGATTAAAAAAACATGAAAAGAAAGCAGCTTTGTTTCTGCTTTTCTTAACTGGCTTCATTCAAATGTTTACTGTCATTACTGAACAAAGTACTAATTGCAATTTCTGTAAATAAAGTGTCATAGATACATCGATAGATGCAGTGGAATAAAGTTGAAATACAGAATGTAAATTATGGTAAAA
>CAKAOI010025854.1:0-41312 GCA_916701655.1 Sebastiscus albofasciatus | reverse complement strand
TGGTTGTGGTGAAAATCCCAGTAGATCAGCAGTTTAATACTCAGACCAGCCCGTCTGGCACCAACAACCATGCCACGTTCAAAGTCACTTAAATCCCCTTTCTTCCCCATTCTGATGCTCGGTTTGAACTTCAGCAAGTCGTCTTCACCACCTCTAGATGCCTAAATGCATTGAGTTGCTGCCATGTGATTGGCTGATTAGCTATTTGTGTTAACAAGCAATTGAACAGGTGTGCCTAATAAAGTGGCCGGTGAGTGTATATGCTCCATGACCATGTTAAAAGAACTTGTAGCTCTCAAAAATATTTAAAAAAATAAATAATGAATATATTTCAGACAATTAAATAGTGGAAGGCAGCATGTTGCACAGCATTACAGTCCATTCAGTTCAGGTGTACTGTGTGTCAATACTGGTATGGAGGTGAGGTGAGGTGAGGGCTATTTGTGTCCCTCTTTAACGTATAATAATGAACACAAAACCTTTTTAAATAACCACTATTAACTTGTATAGCATGATAATCAATTTCATAACAATGTCTCATTTGCTAGATTGATGCAGGAAATAACATTCAGATACTTCACTGTATATTTATTATTCTACGTTGACCAAATATCTGGTTTATATTTGTGTCCTTGTGGAGAACAACTCCCCCGACTTCTCTTGGATGGAGTGAGTGTCTCTTGAAATCAAGGACAAAAAAATTATAATTATAGTTTGGGACGTGTGTTTGACATTGCACGGTCAGTTAAGACACACGGCTGTTTGTCCTTGCAACCGTTTCAGCCGGTGCTGTACGACAAACTATGGTGCAGTTTGGGTGTGACGCATCACTTCCACAACAAATCTCGGGGCTTGCTGAGAGTTTTAGTCGACTTAATTATGATGCATCTTTAGTCAGCATTAAGAATAAAAAAAACTGTCATCACATTCCTTTATTAAGAATCACCCTTCAGCCATTAGACATTATATCAAATATGTAACGGAGGACACAATAGTATGTAGATTGACAAAGAGCGAGTAAATGAATAAGGATATTCCGTCCTCCACGGCTGTCTGGCACACCTGGCTCGCTAAGGAGTTCATTTGGAAGCCCAGGATTAGGCCTAATTACGGTTTTAATTAGCAAGTTGCTGAGGGCCGCATCCCACCCCGCCACCACCGCCGACGGCACACGGCGCCGTCAGACCGGGTGTGTCAAATGAGATCTAATTGATGGCGGCTTAACATCGTAAAAGCTGATGATTGGGGAGGCTGGTGCTCAGCTGAGTCGAGTCAAAACAGAGGAGGGGGGAGAGAAACTCATTCATATTTAATGGGAGTTTTCAAAGGCAAAAGTGAATATTGAGGAATAATTAGGACGCTTGTGTCACTCAAGCAGACGGACATTGCGTGCGTGTGTATGTGTGTATGTGATCCAGTAGCAACAGTGGACATAAAACGTCCTACAAAAAACATTAATTTCCCCTGAGGTCATCAAAAAAGTGATCGTAATGCCAGCCGAAATAAAGAAAATGGTCCATTTTTGTTTGATTGTAACTACAGTTTACGGTTAACATCTCCGCTTAGCGACATTCACACTACTTTAAACGTCCCTCGTGGTGTGTATATCCTCAAAAGTGATTCAAACGAGCAAGAGTCAAAAATATTAATTTCTCTAATTCCAAACGTGGACTAATCACTGCAGCATGAGTCAGACTTCTGTGCGGATTGAAAAATAATTAGCAGAGCACCCTAGAGGTCTGGATTTTTTTCCCCCATAGTTGTGGAAAAATCACTTACATGGGCAATTCCATTGGGATGAAATTCATTCTGGACTTACTGAGATAATAACGCTGTAATTATCTAGGCCTCTAGTGATACTAATGCTGACCACAGAGCGCCCAAGAGATAGACCAACTGACTGACGGACTGACGGACTGACTGACACACAGACAGCGATGGGGCGTCCAGTAATAGAGCTGGCTGGAGTTGGTTTTATGGCCTCATCTTAAAGTCGTAATGGCTTTCAGAGGAGAAGGCTGTTTGGCTGTCTGGTAGACAGAACGTCTGGACTTCTTCTCTAATAACTCCCATTGTGAGGAGTTCCCAGAACCTCACTAGCTGTGGGACAGAATAATACAAGCTTTTGTTTATGGGTATTGACAAAGATTAGAACGTATGACCACAGCTTGCAATATATCTTGCATTAACAACTCAAAGCTGCGGTGAAATTATAGCTTATCATTATGGTATGACAATAAAAACAACAATGCTTTATGTCTTATACTTCTAAAAGGATCCAAAGATATATTAAAGCTAGGATGCTCTTTAAATCTCTCGATGTATGTAACACGGCAGAACTGTCAAGTCACTTAACGTATTCAAGAAGATTCATCATGAACTACTGTAGATGTTTGATTGAATTCTGATGGCGTGTTTGCCATTGGATCCCTAATAGACTTTTTGACAAGTGAATCCATCATGTTACGTGATAATTGATTAGGAGCAGTGGTGTTGTCACATTTCCTAAAGAATCAATGGATGGTCATGTTTAAATAATCAGATTTACCTGTTCAAGGTCACAGACTCGCTGGGCTTTAGGATGGAGGTGTTGATTCATCTCTATGGTCACTTTGGATGCTGTAGTGTGTAGTGCTGTTAAATTGCTTCCAACGTTTATATCAATGAGGCTGATGGTTGTGAGATGCCATGGGAATCACAGAGAAGGTAGTGAATGACCTTGTGTTGAGATGTTTGTTTAGGCATGGGACGAAATTTCATGTCATGGTTATTCTGGACCAAATAATTGTGATTCACGATATCATCCTGATTTTAAACTCTTAAAAAGGCACTAAAACATGCTGGAATGACTTTACCTTACATTTTAAGAAACAAATATTTTTAACGCATTAACACAAATTTGTTTTAACGCCACTAGTTTCTTTAACGCATTAACGCAACTTGCAACTTGATTTTTAAGTTGTAGCAGGATCAGTTTTAAACCAAGAATGAAGATACTGACATCATATGAAACTAGGAAACCTAAGGAATCCATTGGTACCAACCATGTCAGGTGTCACGATTAGATATTTTCAGGTCTGTCAATCGACTAAAATATTAAATCGTGATTAATCGCAAATTAATCACACATTTGTTATCTGTTCAAAATGTACCTTAAAGGGAGATTTAAGTATTTAATACTCTTATCAACATGCTTGTTTTATGCAAAAGCATGTATATATTTATTAACAACACAAAACAAAGACAGATATTGTCCAGAAACCCTCACAGGTACTGCATTTTGCATAAAATAATATGCTCAAATCATAACATGGCAAACTGCAGCCCAACAGGCAACAACAGTTATCAGTGTGCTGACTTGACTATGACTTGCCCAAACTGCATGTGATGATCATAAAGTGGGCATGTCTGTAAAGAGTTGAGGTCAGCATTAAACGGCCATGACAGTTTTTCCTCACCAAAATAAGTGTTATTTAGCATCTAGCAAAAAGCTAGTTATTACTAAACCATAATGTGCAGTATATCCATGTCTGACTAACCTATGGCATCTATTTCATCTACTGTATGCTGGACTGTTTTTGTATACTGCTTTTGTCTTACAAACAATACGGCATCTCCAGTTCTAATCTTAGCTCTATGAATAACCTTTTTTCCTAATGAGGTTTCAGAATCAGTCAATATGTGAGCAGGTGACCCCATTTCTCGTTTCCCCTTTTGGATTCAAGTCCGTGAAAATATTCTCTACATCCCACAGTACACGTATTCACATACTCACATACTTTCAAGTAAGACAGGGATGAGAGGTTATCGTAATTACTGAGCGAGAGCAGTTCCAAGGAGAGAAAAGCTTCATGAAATACATCTTCACACACATGCAGCTCGGCTGAACAACCTCAAGGTCAAGGAAGTGGGCTTGCACAGCCCACAGAGGGCTACAGCGAGGTTAAAGACACCCACGGCAGAAGAAAAGACCATCTATCTGTTTTAGTTCTCCATGCTGCGGGTATTTTTTTTTCTTCCCTCTCTCATCCTAACCACCTGACCTTCTCTCCATCCCTCCTCTCCTCTACCTCTTGACCTCCTCGCATGGTAGGAGAAAATGAGAAGGAGGGAGAGAGAGGGAGATGAGAAACACAGACACAAGGCCTGCAAATAAACAGGCTGGTGTGAGAAAGGAGGGAGGGATGGGAGGACGTGAAGGGCAGAGGGGAGACGGATATCAACAGGAGGCAGGGAAAATGGAGGTGGAAGGGAGACAAGAGTATTCTCTCCTTCTGCCTATCTATCTGGTTCTCTCCCCTCTCTGTCTCCTCTGCTCGGATGTGTCAGGGGAAAGCAGAGGAGGTGAGGTGAGCCCAGCAGGTTTGTGGTCGGGCCAAGGCCACCGCTGAGCACAAGGTTCCCTCCGCTGCATTACACCTTGACATTTTAGTTCCTCCGTGTTATGGCAGTAATTTGTGTCACTTAGCAGTTTAAAATTAAAATAAAAAATCATCAAAATGATTAACTTAAGGAAAATCATCCAGGTTCAGTAACTGGTCCATTCAAAAAATCAATGGAATCACTGATATGCTGACAAAACATCAGGAAATAGTCTGATTCAAAGTCACATTATAATGAAATGTAAAGCTTTATGAAGAAAAATCCAACCGCGCCAAATCGCAATGTCATTTCTCCTCATTCAAATCATCTTTTTTTTTTACATTTTCTTTGTTTTGCTTTGTGCCCTTCATTTTGAAATCATACAACGGAGAGCTCTGCCAGAGGAGATCATAGTGAGTGAGTTACAGGTGACTGCCAAAGTCAAGGTAATTCATGAGTAAATATCTGGCAGCTCTGTTACGATACGGGCTGATTTTCACCCAATGTGGTTCAAGGCCACCCAACTCTTCTGAAGGGAATCTAAAAACATGAAATAAAACTGATGAATAAAAACCTGCCAAATCGACCTTTAAAGGACCGTCTACTTCCGGAGGTATGTTCAGACTGGAAGATTTAACAGCTCAGCATGGTCCCTACTTGCCATCTCCTCTGTGTGCGCGTTCTAAAGACACCAGACACAGCAACACAACATCGAAAAACTAGCGGCGACGAATGCTGACCGCCTCACGTCGCCTTTGTCTTGGCCAAAAAGTTGCACTCAAACACGCCGCAAAGACTACAACCAACAGCCAACTACCACGTACGTTCTGCGCCTGCATGAGATGAAATTACGGGCCGATGGTGCAGGACACACCGCAAAAAACTAGGCCCGACAGACGCTCATCAACGGGCCAAAACTGTCCAATGGCCAACCATCAGCTTAGTATGTCAGGGCCTTAAAGTCTAAATTATTGTGTAAATGCACAAGTCACGCTCTCATACTTGCAGAAGTGGCCATTCCTCCCTGCCACTAGTGGGAGCTGTGGACAAATCTACAGCAAGCACACATGACGTTTCTTTGCGAAAACCTTTACATTTGCTCTATGTTGCCATTATACTGCAGGTGTGTCGCTTTGCACTTCCTCGCTTGTCCTGTATAGATGTGTTGGCCATGTTATTGCCAGTGTGTTTTTGAAGGAAGCGGAAGAGGACGTGACTGGGTCGGGAGTACCAGAGACCAACAAGCAAATTGTCAACAAGTGGTCATGCGCAGTGGCATTGATGCCTCTAAAAATTTCAAGAGACAATTACATAATTGCATGCATGCAGAGGTTAATGCTGTTCACTCACTGACTGATGTGTGCACCAATGGTATGGATCCTTTACTTCCCGCTGGCCTTGACCTTGAATGACCTTGAAAAAAAATAAACATCATTTTGTAGATCACCAATAGGCGGCCCATTGGCACTTACGTGAACATGCCTGTCATAACGTGAAATAAAGTGTGCAGACTAGACAGCGCCACTCACCAGGTTTCTCCAACCGCCTGTCATCTAAGCGGGCATTCTCCAATCTGCGTTTATAAACGCCGTTGCTCACGGGCGTTTGTAAACGCAGCTCTATGCGCCTCCACACGTGTGTCGTCCAGTGCTTTAGTCAACTTTTCCCCCCACTTTGACACAGACATATGAAGAACATAATTAGTTCATTACAACTGAGAACATGACTACCATGTCAAATTTAATATAACAATTATATAATATAAAAGAAGTCAAAATAATACCAAAATAAAAGCAAATTCTATTGTTTGCCACAAGAATAAATCATACTATTTGGTATTTATAGCCTGGTATTATTTGGTAAGCTCATATTTTTAAAGAGACAAACTAATAATGATGTGTTATTGTGCTATTGTGGTATTTAACCTCATATTTTAAAAGTGACAAACTGAAAACCTTTCTGTTTGTCTCCTGTCTCGCTCAATCTGAATAAATTATTAAATAGTTGGTGGTTTTGGGCTTATTTTGTTTCAAGAATGCTTTTTTTTTTACATATATAATAATAATAATAATGGTAATAGCAGCAACAACATTTGCACAAACAATTTACTGGCGCAATGGAGAAAAAAAAATAATTGGGGAAACGCTGGTGAACTTTTTGGCTCTGTATTTTATTTCCATCAGTACATACTACCACGTCTTAGTTAAAGGTCTCATCCTCAACTGAAAAAAGGAAGAATTTACAGAACTTTCTTTTGTTATTCTGATTTAGAGCATTGTGATTGTGCTGGTGCATCCTTTTGCCTCCTTTAACCCAGGTTGTTCATTTCAAGTCCACTTCCTGATTGAGGCCAGGCTGAGCAGCAGTGTAATCACCCTACAGCGCTCAATGTGAGGCAGCTGCTGCTATTTGGAATTATTGACCTCCACAGCTTAATTGCGGTAGAATGGGCGTTTGTGAGGGGGTTTTGTAAACATTTCCGTCTCAGCTGTCATTACCAGTTGTTGCTAGTTATTTAAATGTTGAAACTCTGTTCGGAAATACTCGGCTAATCCTGAAATGACCGCTTATGTTTACTTTAGAACAGACAGTTCTTTTCTGTGGATAATGTGTGGGTACATTTAAGCTTGGGGTTTATACAATGGCAGTGTCAAGACTGAGGGGCAAAGGCACCCTTAACATTGTTTTTTTGTTGATTTTTCATTTTCTGTACGGTTGCCTGTGCAGACATGACAGTTCGGTTCAGTAAGAAAGGAGCTTTGCAAACTGAAAACGCTACGAGGCTGCTTCCTTCCACACATTGATCGTTTCCAGAAAAGCGGGAGCCAACCCTGTTAGCAGGCTTTTACATCTTAACCCTACAACCAGACACAAAGTAAAAGGCAAATCCCTACCAAGACGCCCCTGCTGTACAAACACTGTACCTCGGGCCAGCATTTGGAGGTTCCTATGTGCAGAAAGCCTAACCAGCAGGCAGAGCAACCTGTCAGCCGTCCCAGCAAGGCCACAGCGAATTATAATTCACTTTAACTTTCTCCTGATGAAGTTCTCCGAGTTGAGGAGGAAATAGGACGGAACAGATAGCATCATAATATCAGCAGAAGTTGATCTAATCAGCACTGTAGCTCTCACCTCCCCTCCATCTCTCTCATTCGGTTTTCTACTCTTCTCTCAACACTTTACTTCAAGCACTGGGACACATCTACCTTCTTCATTTTTTTCTCCCTTTATTCCAAATCAATGTCCATCTCCATATCAGTCCCCCTCTCAATATCACTTTGTGGCGCACAGGGTGTATGAAAATCGATGCTGAAAAAGAGATCGGAGATTAAATTAGAATTGAGCGAAGGACCCTTTCATACCAAGATCCACAGAGGAGAATGGGAGAGGTAAAGAGGTAGGGGGGGTAGTGAGGAGTGTGTGTGGATCAATGTTCACATACAACACCCATGCACTTGTTTGATTAATTAACAAATTAATGGATTTGTTTAAGAGCTTGCTGATGAAGGGCGTTTGGATGTTAGCTGTGGCGTTTCACTGTAAAATTGATCGTGTTGACACAACTGCTGCTTCTTCTCTAAAATGTCAGGGGCACAAGAAAATACACAGAGGACAGACGAAGATGGACAGTTCAGGAATGATGGAGGGAAAGAGAACGAAGACTGAATACACAGCCTGGTCTCCTAAAAATTACATTCCCATACAAAGAAACTGAATCATCAATTATGTTTTGAGTAGGGCTGTTCATAGTTAATCGTGATTAATCGCAAATTAATCACACATTTTATATCTGTTCAAAATGTACCTTAAAGGGAGATTTGTCAAGTGTTTATTACTCTTATCAACATGGGAGTGGGCAAATATGCTGCTTTACGCAAATGTATGAATATATGTATTACTGGAAATCAATTAACAACACCAAACAATGACAGATATTGTCCAGAAACCCTCACAGGTACTGCATTTAGCATAGAAAATATGCTCAAATCATAACATGGCAAACTGCAGCCCAACAGACAACAACAGCTGTCAGTGTGTCAGTGTGTTGACTTCACTATGACTTGCCCCAAACTGCATGTGATTATCATAAAGTGGGCATGTCTGTAAAGGGGAGACTCGTGGGTACCCAGAGAACCCATTTACATTCACATATCTGGAGGTCAGAGGTCAAGGGAGCTCTTGAAAATGGCCATGCCAGTTTTTACTCGCCAAAATTGAGTGTAAGTTTGGAGCGTTATATAGTCTCCTTTGTGACAAGCTACTATAGCATGGTTGGTACTAGTGGGTTCCTTGGGTTTTTCTAGTTTCATATGATACCAGTATCTTCACTCTAGCACTCTAAAAATTGTAAGTTGCATTAATCCATTAAAGATATTAGTGGCGTTAAAACAAATTTGCATTAATACATTATTATCACATTAACTTTGACAGTTTCTAATCATAGTGTGTGGAAGTCCGTGTAGGGAAGAAGCCGGGTTAGAAGGGCGGGTCAACACTGGACTTTCATCCAGGGGACTGCTGTTCGTGTCACGTGTGAAACCACGAGTCAACGTTGACATATTTTTATTTACTTCCATATCTTGATTGACGTAACAAACGTAGACATGACGTCCATGAAGTTTTTACTAAACCTAACAAGCAGTTTTGTTGCATTTTGCCGTGTTAACCACTTGTTTAAAACTGTGACTATAATCCAGGAGGAAATATGTATCCTACGAAACCAAATCGTTGTTTGGGAACGAAATTTTGCAGCAGACAGGGTTGGAAGACAAGTGTATTAACAGTTTTATTATGGCTTTTACTCTGAGATGATTGGCACTTAAAGACCAGGCTGTTAACAAGGCAACGGTGTGTCAAATCCACAATACAGGAGCATGAGGGAGTGTAAAACATTACTCAGTGCAACACCAGTGAGAAAATGAAAGCCATTTTTGGAAAGAGAGACGCAAAACGCTGCCTAAAGTATAAAGCCCCCGTGGACCTGAATATTGCTGCTCACCCATAGGCCCAATGCAACTTAACAGAGCTTGAGCAGTTTTGTAAAAATGAACGGGAATAAAAAGTCTCATAAAACGGGGAAATCAGCAATGAGCGGAAACAACTTATGTGTAAAAACAATGATGTCTTTGTCAAAAGCTCGGGTAGAATACACAACACCACCTCCTCTGTCTATCATTGACTGACTGATTAGCACCAGGTGTGAAGCACCAATTATTATACACAAAGGAGCCCAAATCACATTAACATAATTTATATTATACAACAGTAAAAGTTCATCACACAAAACCCCTTACCATAAATGATCAAAAATATTATTATCCACATTGGGTCATCAGGGACCCTCTACGGTATGACCGTGTGTCCTGCTTGAACCGCCATAAGCACTAATTTATGAAAACAGATACGGCTTTCCATAAGTTTGACACCAGACTGCCAATTTGCAACTAATTTGCCATTCCCATTACACTGTCAGTCATGAATAGCTTTGCATAATACTCTGGACATAATACTCCCAGTCTGATAATCCATCATTGCATGGTCTATTACTTCTGTGGAGAAAAAAAAAAAGCGCCATTTGCTGGGCAGAGACCATTTTAATGAAGAACACTGGAGATGCTGCAAATGGTTTTAGTGGAAAGGACTTTCAGAGAGTTTGATGATTAGAAACTGCAACTTTAGTTTTTGAAAACACGGTTCGTGACACGCAGTCTCATAATGCCGGGTACACACTACAAGAGAATTAAGACGATTTTGGGCCCAATTCCCCCCTTCTGACAATCATCAGCAACAAGCCCCGGTTTTTTGATGGTTCTAAAGTGGTGTAGTGTGAGGTATGTTAGGAGTGTTATTTACATCCCCCGATTGGCATAGAAGTCCATCCTGGCTGCACTGATTTCAAATCAGAAATATTAAACATGTTCAGTATTTATGATCTGATATCCGGTTGTGTGTGGGGAACCCCGAGGACAGCCGATGACGCAGTCACGTGGGAAAGAACGATTGCCAATTGGGAACCAAGCTGACTGAAGCGGAAGGACCAAGCCCCCCAGGAAGAGAACCGGTCTTTGATCCCAATTTTCATTGTGGTCAAACGGCGGTACTACAACTTCCGTGTCTGTCATGTGATGCCATTGGGCCCAAAAATACTTTTTCTCATAGACTTACATTGGGAAAGAGACGTCTGTAACTCAGCAGATCATTAGGTAAATCAACTCCCCAGTACGAACACTCTAATCTCCCTTATTTAAATCATTAGATCCTAAAAGTTGTAAAACGCACTAATGGCCGAATCCAGAGTTATTTCCCTTCCTCCGTTCATGTGAATGAGACCCAGACCGAGGCTGGAGCACAAGCCATGACGACGGCGTGACGTTGGGATCCCGTGACCAAGTCATGTGACCGAGCGGACGGTACTGCGCATGTTCCATGTGACGAAGATCCGGGTACTTTTCCAAGTCCAGCTATTTTGTATCCAGTTCTCTTTATACATCCATGGGAAGGACAACCACCATGGTGGCCGCGGCTAATGCATGAGCTAATGCATGAGCTAATGCAAAATGCAAAGCATATAGTAAAAGTAAGATGGACCTCAGAAATGGAGGATACCATGACGTTATGTGTGGGGCCTCTCGCATGTTTAAAATCTTTTAGTGTGGACCAGCCTTCAGTCTTATTCCCAGGACATCTGTGGTTTTCATTCCAACCAATCCCTCCCTCTCCCTGCATCAAGAAAACAAAAGGACAACATGCACAGGATTTGGAGTGAGTTAAAGTCTGTGGACGTGAGACGCTTTCTCTCCCTCCCTCCTGTGCCTTAAAAATGTAACTCAAACCAGATTAGATCCGAAGATTAAAATGACAGATGAACTACAACATGGGTTTACACAATGTTAAAACATCAGTCAGTTTGAGATTGCATGACTACATCTTATCTGGGCCAAATCCTACTCATTAGTTTTATTTTTGGCTTGTTTGTTATGCTTTTAACCTGCTTTTCTCAGGTACGGATAAGGCTACGTTGACGTCAGTGTTGGCCTGCTACCATGACGCAGTAAACCCCTCTTATATAAAGTTCTACGCAGATCCAACTGACTAAGGTTTGGATGACACATAATGGAGTAAAGATTGAAATGGGGAACATTTAGAGGAAGACAGAGGCAGAGAGAGAAAGAGAGTGTGCGTTATGAGGACTTGCCCTCTGCAGAACTGTGACCTGTAAACTTGCAGAACTTTACTCCGAAACAAATCAAAGTTTAGAAAGTGAATTCTCTCTGGTGTCTCTGTGCTGGCTGCCTGTCCGTCGCCCCGGCTGGCAGGAGATGAGTCACTGAAATTCAAATGTAATAAAACCAACATGGCAGACATAAAAGCCTCGCCACTGTGCCCCTCAATCACATGACCGAGGGATCATAAATCACGGAACTGCAATGTCCAAACTCTGTGACTCAGAGCTTCCTTCATTAACTCCATTGTAAGACCACTTCCTGTAACATTAGCGATGGGAAGGAGTGCATGACGTGTGGTTGCCGGGCAGTTTCTACCATACAAGCAGCACTTTCTATTTTAGCATTCCATTACTACATGTTCAAACTCCGATTTTTCCTTTTTGTGGAAGAAGTTGTGAAAGTGAAAGTTAATCTCAAACTGAAACATTTTAAAAAAATATTCAACTCTCTTTTCACCATAGGTGTAGGGCTGCCGGAGCGCCGCTCGAACGACGCTCCAACACCAAGGGAGGAAACAGAATATTCCCAGTTTGCATAATCCGTTTTGAAATTCATATATATATATTTTAAGTGCTTGAAGATTGTCAAGAAGACATATTGACAAAGTTGTCAAATTGACATTTAAGGTGTGTTGATTGAGTCACAACATCAACTCATGCATTGAGGAACATGCAAGAAAACACTCTGTCGGTAGCCTTTGAGTGGCACGGTTATGTATAATAAGACGTGGATACGGTGCTGCCGCTCAACCCTGCTTCCAAATTTTCCAGTCAATCGCTAGTTTCAAGTCTTCTTAAATACAGCATAAGGTTTATTTAGTAAATCATGGTCCCATTGAGAGTCAAATTGACCATAAAGTAGAGTATGCTTTACGGTGTGGCTACCTTGTGATTGACAGGTTATCCATGTTTTCGTCTTCACACAGTGTGTTTCCAGTTCATGAAAGTTAATCGTAACATTTTGGTCACCTACATATGTGTTGTTCAGCATTCAGTTGTACTTAGCTCCACCCTCTTGTGTCACTTCTGGTTGCAAAAAACCAAGATGGCGACGGCCAAAAGGCTTCAAAGCTGTAGTCAACAAACCGATGGGTGACACCACGGTGACTACGTCCACTATATACAGTCCAATGTGAGCCACAACTTAACCGCACGTGTGCACACATGCGCACATCATAGGTGCGCTCCGGTACTTACATAAAATAGCACTACACCCTTTCTCTTCACATACATTGTTTCTGTAGCAACCAGCTTCTGCAATCAGCAAACAATGCTATATTCAAATCTGAAACACTTAGCAAAAACTCCCCAAACACCGAGCCAATGTGCTGCGTACTGCCAGTATTTATGATCACAGCAACATCTGCTAGAAAACTTTTCATTCTGCCCGTCCTAGTTAAGAATCCTTCAAAACATTTTTGCTAAAAAAGTTGTTTTACATGAACGCAATTTTTTCAGAGACAAGGTTGAATTCTATTCTTCTGTTTCAATAATTCATTCAGTGGAGGGACGACTACATAACTGCAATATGAAAAACATTATTGAAAAGACCCATGAAGGCCAATATATACGCTGTATAAACCCTTTTGCCAATATGCTCTCTAATATAACAGACATACAAGCCTTTATTGTGAAATGACCTCTTCCCAGCTGTGCTCTCCGCTATAATACTCCACTGTGCAGCTACTTAACATTCACTGATAGCAGGCCTCATGTAGCAGACCTGCTAGTCTGGTGCCCTTTGTTGACTATCTATTATAATTGACTGGTTAAGCCAGTGTTTAAAACTGGCCTGCTGCCCAGCTATCCAGCCACGTCTGCTGAGATTGTTGCACTGGACCACATTATTGTGTCTGACTGACTTGAGGATGCTTTACACCTTAATCCCTGCAGCCGTCCCTAATGACTCCCTCTCTCTCCCTCTTTCTCTCCTGCCCTTCCCTTCTCCTCGCCAGCTGGAGAGACGTCTGTCGGTGTGCCTGACTCTCTGATACCTTTTCATAACAGCCCCCTCTCTTCTGTACTCCTGAGGACGATGGTGCAGACAGTTAAAAAGCTGATAAGGAGAATGAAGGACAGGCTGATTAAAAGAGAAAAGGAGAAGGAGAAAGGGACAGAACAATAGTGGCTGGAAAATAATCGTAGTGTGCGTGTGACAGCAGGTGAAAGGGGAGATGGAGAGGTGTCACCGAGGAGGAAGATCATGAGAGCGAGAGAAAAGGCACAGAGATGGACTGATGAAGACCTGAAAGAGACAGGAAATGGATTTATATTCACCACTCATTTTGCGCTCCGTTTGACTTTTGGAAGGGAAGCAGATGTGCCTCCGTGCACACGGCAGCCTCTATAGTCGCACAGTGATTCACAGGCTTTCAGATGAATATGGAACAAGCCCAGTTCGCCACATTAGCAGGCTCATTTCCCACAGAGAGACAGTCAATCCGTCACTTCTCCACTACTCTGAAAAGACCGAGGGAGGGATGAGGGTGGGAGACAGAGAAACGGGGACCGAGAGACAGAATGAGAAACGTAATGAAAGCGACTGAATGACAGAGGGAGAATGAGAGAGAGTGACAGAGTGGGGATAACAACAGAAGAAGAACGGGATGTCTGTGGTGAGTTTGTTTTCTGACGCTCATATTCCCCCGGTTTAGAGGGATGCTGGAAATAATGTGATCATCTGCATGGAAGAGAGTCTCCGGGAAACACGGGTCATGCTTTGTGAGCGGTGGGCCCGTGTTCAAACGTGGGAGAATGGCTGAGTTGTTTATCTATGTTGTCATTTCTCCAACAAATTCTAGATGCCTCCGTCAGCACCCGCAAATCCCTCGTTGCATGGAAACAGAGCAAATAACCAGCGCTGCCAGACACTACCTAGCAAGCATAAGACAGATGGCGAAATGGAAGAGGTGGCCAAGATCAACATTACTACAAAGTTTTAAAAATATACTACAGTACCATGGCACAGTAGAAAAACAAAGTCACACTGACAGCTGGGTAAACGGTTTTAAACTGGTTTCATAAAACAATGTAGTGAAGATAGCAGGTGTGGTAAACTGTGAATGTTTCACACTTTCATTAAGGACGAATTATTACACTACATATTAATACACTACAATGGTTTTCAATAGTTTTGGTGTTATCATATTAACAGCTATGTGACATTAAAATGTGTACTTATAATTGCAAAGCAGTGGTGTTTCTGCCAGTTTGAAAGGCTACCACAGATCACTATTATGGTATTATGTTGTGTTTCATTTTCCAGCAAGTTTCTTTGTTAAGAAATAAAGGCAAATTGTGAAGCATTATTTTACAGTTTTGCAGATAGGTCCTGTCAGGGCTCGACGGGAAATTTTGGGAAAGTTTGGGTCACAGCAAAGTCACCACCAACGCGTCCAGGGGACACACCTTATATTTCCTGATAGTGTTACATTGGGAACAACAAATCTGCGTTGAAATCGGCAGGACGAGAACTAGTTAACGTTAGCTGTTAGTAGCCAGTAAATAGTACAGTCCTGCATGGAGCTAACGGCTAAAGTTAACAGGAGGTGCAATTTACATTATGTTGTGTTCAGGTTCTATTCAGTAAAAATGAGTAATGGGCGGAGGTAAATGCTAACGTTATCGTGATGTATTCAAATGTAATCTTGTAAAATGTAGTTCTGCGAGAAACTTGAATAAATCTAGTTGTTTGAAGGAGATGTTTTCACAGCAATATAAAATAGATAATAGAGGGGGAATTATGACCTGTTTAACTTCCTAACAACAAAACAGTATGCAAACCGTAATAAGGAGTGTATGTTGAAGTACATGGGATTTATTGTTTTACGTTTGTTTTTTACCCTGGTATTGAGTTGGTATCAAAAATCGTGGAATTTCACAAGTATCGACTACTAAATTTCTGGTATCGTAACATCCCTATCTGATACCAACTTAAGTCATTTGCCGATACAAAGTAATGACTGGATACCAGAGTTCATTTTCCCAAATTTTAAATCTGCTCCTCACTGGAATCATTTGTATAAGGTAACATGAGGCTAGGCATTGCTGTAGCACTAAAAACTGCATTGGCAGCCTACTGGGACTGAATGAATGTAACTGATAGCAGAAAGATTGCATTTTTATAATGATATACGTATTCGATGTGAATCAATCACGTCACGGCGATACCCGTTCTGCCTGGTGCATCTGTAGTAGCAAGCTCCCCCTCACTCCCCCCACACAATCTTTACTCCTGCTTTTAAATGGACAATTAAATCTTATCCTGCTGCACATTCAGTCGAGTAGAAACGGTTAAGAAGATTCAGCAGGAGTGAGATGCAGGAGATCCCAGATGCTGCTTGCAGCACGAACACCCTGAAGCATTCGGGCCATAATGCAGATACACAGATACACGCTGAAACAGAAGGTAGCCCCGGTGCAGAGATGGAGACGAGTCGGTACAAATACTCAATGCAGCAAAACAATAGAGCAATCCAATGCGTCACATTGTGTGTAGTGTACAGTTATACCAGCAAGATACCTTATGCAGCAAATGCAGGCAGAGAGCAATCCAACTGCCTGATGCAGCAGCAAGCAATACGGAGGGACACACACACTGAAAATATTTCATATGCACCCACACATTTCCACAGATGCACACACACTCAGCCGACACATATATAGACATCAAGTATATGCACCCTGACACACACACCCAAACTGACTCTATCTCACGCACACACACACACATACTAACTCCTATAGGAGCAGCAGCTTGCACCTGAAAAATAACTATACTGCTGACACGCCAACATCAGCTGTCTGCAAGGGGAAGGAGGGAGAGGAGAGAGAGAGAGAGAGGAGGGAGGAAGGGGGGGAGAGAATGATGGAAAAGAAAACGAGATGCAGACAAAGCAACAGTGTTTTGTCAACAGGAACGAGTGGCTGTCAGTCAGCGCTGCTCATCGTCTTCGCAGCCGTAAAACATTTATTTCTAACACATCAAGATTATATTTTTTAGATAAAATAAAATGTTATTTTCATCTCGTATATTTTTCCTTTTCTTGTTATCAAGTTATTGTTTGACTTGAAACGGGTGGAAATTCTCAGAGAGACCCGCGGGATCACCGGCGATCCTGACTGACTTTAACGTCTTTCAGAGGCTGTAGCAGGTTCAGTTTTAGAGCTAGAGTGAAGGTATGACACTAGAAAACCCAAAGAAGAGTAGCCATTTCATTGTAGTGAGACCTATTTTTGACACATGACCTCACTGTATTAAATGACCTGTGGTGACCTCTAGGATAATCACAGCCTCATGAAACTCTACAACCACAAACTAAAGACCTAGAGCATTCAGGGGATGGATGGCTTTCCTAGCTAGATTGACCATAAGGGGGGTTTCTGAGCAGTTTCCAGAACAGAAGTGCTCGCCATCCAATCGCCAAAAAGTACAATTCTTGGAGAAATCTCCAGATGTCAAAAGTTTTTGATACCAAATCACAGCATGGCTTTTTCTGTGGTGTTCCTCAAGGTCTTGGTGTCTTAATGTGGTATTTTGGAGGGATTTCTAATCATTTTATCAATTTTTGAATGGTAAAAAACGGTTAAATTTAGTACCAACCTATTTGTGATTTATGACTTGAACAACTTAACACACAGTGCTGAACTGCATCTCAAATTAATCTTCAGGTTCCCAGCTTTCAGATGATGTACACCACTTCTATGCGATATCTACTGTTGACCTGCTATCTCCCCCTAAAGACCCTCTGTACCCCCATAAAAAAGACAAAAACAGGTCTACTGTGGGTCTCAGAGGGTTAACTACAAAATGCAACAGTAGCTTGCTTGATATACATGAATGAGATTTGCTGACCATTCTCACAATACATTTAAATCCAGTGATCAATAGCACGCTTGGCAGCACTAACTGTACTGCTACAGCATGTTTTCTGGAATTGGTAATCACTGTAATAATTTGCAGAGCTTTTAATATAAAGTAGTACAGTACAGTGACGAGAGGTAGCTCATTAAAGTAAGTAATAAAGTAAATTAGCCGGGAGCTTTTTTAAAAACAACTGCTAATACCACACAGAAGGCCTGAGAGCACCACAACAATACTGTTGTGCAAAATGTACCTCCATGAAAAATCTCTGTAATACTACTTTGTATTAAATTATTATACGCTTTGTGAGTCTAATATTCTCTGTGAGTGTAATGAACATTATTTTTACCTGCTGCATGAAATGTACTCCGTAAATAAACCTACCTTGCCCTGTCTCACTGTTATTGCTTTAAAAGCTAAGATCAATTTAAAGGAGCAGCACAAAATAACAAAGTCACATTATATAGCTTTACAACGTAGTAGTAACCTTCACTACGCCCAGCAGTCAACAACGCTCGCACTTCACAATCACACAATCCGTTAGGTCCGTCTGACACACTGAGCGTTGTGCTCAGCAGTGGGCTGTCTCACCACTCAGCAGCGATGCAAAGTCAAGCTAAAGAACATGTCATTTCTTAACAACTCACTACTCTCCACCTCCAGCACACACACCTGCCTGTATAGCGTACAGTATGTTATTGCCGTATTGTATATTATAACAGACAAACAGCTGCCATTACAGATCCCACAACATAATAACAGACATTAGTTCTCGCCTCGCCATATGGCTGTGACTCAGAGCCGGGGGAGCTATATGCTATATGCCAGCTCTGACATGTAGGACGGTTAACATCAGCAGAACATTTGTTCATGTTTAACGAGGAGGCGGCGATAGCCTGGAGTGTAGGAAAGCATGCGTTTAAAATTCTGACGCAACTACAGCCTGAACATAGATGAAGAAAGCTCTAAACTGACCTTGTGCAAGCCACTTAAACATGCACACAAAAGAGTGGAATTATCCAAGTGTAAAGGTCTTTATGCACCAGGTTGGCTTTTTTCATGCGATTCATTCTCACGCCAATATATTTTTTCAACCTGTTGTCATGAGTGTTTTCACACAGAACGCAAATATTACATGGTATAATTTTCTTCAAGAACAAGGTTGAATTTTCTGAGCTTTCGCACCGCGAATAAAGGCATCGACCAATCACGTTGTGTGGAACGGACATATTCAAAACATACACTATAGTGTAGAAAAACATTCCTTAGGCTCCTTAGTCCGAACCAAGACGGCATACTTTATTACTCCTTTCAACCTTGACAAAGCACCACTTACCAGATCCACTCCTTCCATTCATACCTCGCACAATAAAATCTTTAGACTGATACAATGTGTCACTCTTTACCATATTGTGCAACCAATTAGTTAGTCTGGATCTCTGTAAAGGTTAAGGAAAACATATGCTGTAAAATACTATTGTTTATGTCATTATTTATATCCTTAGCTGTTTTCATTGTTTGTGGTATGTATTGATGCATCTATAATTCTATTAAAATACTATAAAAGCTTTATTGTAAGGCTGGTCAGAGCCCCATAAATGCTCAGACAGCCAGGGGGTATATGTACTGTACAAAGGGATGAAGTGTTCATTTCTTTATATTATAAGGGGTAGTACATCCCAAAATAGGAGGGCTATGCCCTAATCTGTTCTTGCTCCCTGTCCATTAATTTCAATTTAAATGTTTGAGTAATGTTTGGCTGCACAACATGAGTTTGTAATGGTTTGAGGCATTAAACGTCATTCAGATTTCTCCAGACACTTTATATTAATGTTAGGGCTGTCAATTGATTAAAATATTTTGCAAATTAATCGCACATTTTTTATCTGTTCAAAATGTACCTTAAAGGGAGATGTATCAAGTATTTAATACTCTTATCAACATGGGAGTGGGCAAATGTGCTGCTTTATGAAAATGCATGTATATATTTATTATTGGAAATCAATTAACACAAAACAATGACAGATATTGTCCATAAACCCTCACAGGTACTGCATTTAGCATAAAAAATATGCTCAAATCATAACGTGGTAAACTCAAGGCCATGACTTGCCCAACCTGTACAGGATTAGCATTAAGTGTGCATGTCTGTAGTTTTAAAACTGAGCCCGCTACAACCTAAAAATCGCACATTGCGTTAATGCGTTAAAGAAATTAGTAGTGTTAAAACGAATTTGCGTTAATGTGTTATTATCACGTTAACATTGAAAGCCCTAATTTACGTATATTTTATTTAAGAAGGGACAATGCACATTCATTCACGTGTGTATACCATCATGTAAATGTGCCAGATCTAACCATCCAGGCTCGTTCTCATCTGCAGTCGCTCGCAGGCTGATGGCTTTATGCAAAGTATTTGTCAATTGCTTCAAAAGTCAAATATTTACCTCGTTATCTCCTTTAATTCCTAACTGATGATTATTTATTTGAAATCAAGCCCATGTTGTTTGTAGGAAATATTCACAGAAATGGCAACACAGAGTCGTGACTGACTGGAGGGTGAGTAGTTATGAACTGAGCTGTGATTTTGGGGATGAACTGTTCCTTTCTATCAGTGTCGCTACACCATAATCCCCTTCTTGTTCCCTGTCAAATTGATCCCCTGATTAAAATGTCAACAGCAACCTTCCTACCCATAGAAGACATCGCTGCTCTGTGAAAATCAACTTCATACAGAAGTTTTTTTCCTCCTGAAAATGTAATAATGTTGGTTTCAGTTCCCCTTCGCCATCCCTTTGGGTAACCCGGGGCAGCGAACTTACACATTAAGGGCGATGTAAATTTTCAATAGAAGTGAAAAAAAAGAAAAGAAAAACATGAAAATCTGATTTACAGCGTTTTTCACTTGGCAGCCAGCGGTGTGCGGGGCGGATAAGGCGAACCCGGGGGAGCTAAGCTAAGCTAGCAGACATGTCAACCAGAACGGGCTGTAACTCTATCAGTAACCTCTCCTGACACATAAAGGCCTCTTCAGCCACACCGAGCGGCGCGGTAAGTACTACCCTGTGTATACTGCTAAAGACATTTCTGTGTCTCATGAACGTGAAAAGGAGAATGAGAAAGAGGGAGATGGAGGGAAGGAAGAGAGAAAAGAGAAGGAAAGCAAGAGACTGAGGAAGAACAGGAGAGAGGATGAGGGGGTGAACAGAGAGGAAGATGCTCAGTTCTGCCTTAATGCTGATGCTTATTGGAACTGTCAGTCCCAAACCCTGCTGCTGCACACACACACACAGAAACACATCTACATAGACCTTTAACACTTTTAACTCACACAAATCCATGAATACTTGATGAATGCATTTACACGCATGTCTAATGTATACATTCTTGAAAGCTCACACACACACACATACACACACATACATGCAGACAGAGACACAGAAGAAGTGAAGACTGTAGCACCAGAGTAAACACTTCATCCCATAGTCCACTGAATGAAAATGAATGCCACTGGTCTAGAAAATAACAGTAAACACAGCCGGCCACGGTCAGCGTTTCAACATGGATGAACACACAACAGACAGGGAGAGGGATGAGGTGTGTGTGTGTGCGTGTGTGCACGTGCATGTGCGTGTGTGTTTGATGCATTTCGAAGCATGATCTTCAGCTGTGGTGGAGCTTGTTTTTCATTTTCTTTTTGTTTCTGGGTGCAATTGATAGTGAAATATGTTAATTTATCTAACCAGATCATCAAGTCTAAAATGGAATTATCATTATTATTATTATTATTATTATTATTATTATTATTATTAGCACAAATTATCAACATAAACAAATTATAGTTCACAGCTAGCAGCTGTCAGGAAAACATTTAGCGTGTTTATTTACCGACTCATAATTTATCTGAGTGCCCCGATATCACAACAGCATTTCCTCTTATCCATCTGCCGTACTGCACCGCTTTCACACATTTTGTTTTTTCATCCTGAATTTGTCATATTTAAATACTATGTTTATAAACATTATTAGAGTCAATTAGGGACAAAAACTGAAGCAATTTTTTCTTCATAATAATTTTGTGATATAAATTGTAAACATATTACATTGCTAGTGATTGTATCCATTTAATAATAATGCTTATGATGATGATAATGATGAGGAAAGTTTCTCTTTGTACCTTCGAATGCCGACCTTACACCACTTTTCAAGCAATTTCACTGTCGACATGTTTCCAGTGTCGGAATAAAATCACGAGTTTTGCTAGAGTTGTGGCACGTTTAGTGTAAGGTGGTCATAAAACTCAGTCAAAGCTGTCTTAAGTCAGTCTTTTTTCTTGTCTTGACGTAAAGTAAAAATAAAATCTAAACCCTCTGAGGCCCACAGTAGACCTGTTTTTGTCTCTTTTAGGTGGGTACAGGGGGTCTTTAGGGGGAGATAGCAGGTCAACAGTAGATGTCACATAGAAGTGGTGTACATCATCTGAAAGCTGGGAACCTGAAGATGAATTTGATATGCAACTATATCATTTTAGACATTTTAGACCACTTCTTTCTTAACAGTTTTTCATCTTGTAAATTTCTACCAGCAGCAGGATGTGACATCATCTCAAAAGGAATCTAGTTGTAAATAGAAACCCTGCAAGTCTTTGCAAAACTAAAATAAACTCTGTGACTTAAGACACATTGTCTTTAGATGTGAGAGGGTGTCAGACTTTTAAAAGTCTTTTTCAAAGTCCCCTAGTACATGGTAAGCATAGGTTGACATTGTGGAAGGTTTTCTTCGTACGGGGATGATTCAACGCTTGCTTTACTATCTCCAGTATTACGGCTCAGAGCTCTGATTGTATTCTTACATTGTGGTCTTTGCTGGTGCAATGAGCCAATTTCCCCTCTGGGATTATTAAAGTTTCATTTTATCTCATCTATCAGCACGACAGAACCAACTGCTGCTTCTAACACACACGGAGAAAGAGAGAGCGAAAGAGAGAAAGAGAAAGAGCCATTTGACCTGAGGATTGCTGCCTGTAGATTGTACTCTAGCATACTTCTACGCTAAATATTATGTGGAGGTCCATGGGAATGAGATGGGATTGGGAGGGGGGGTGTTGCCACAAGGTTTTGCTTTCTGTTTTGTTTTGTGTTGTGTTGTTATTGTATTGTTATGTGTTCGATCCTGTCGTATGTGCAAGATAGCAGCAGGTTGTGAAGTGCAGCTGAACGCCAAATGTTGTACATTGTAATTACCATCCTTAATAATAGTAATAGGCGCAGACTAAGATGCAACAGCAACTTCTGTGGATTATGTGCTTGATCCCGATCAATCAAGTTTGCATACAAGGAAGCACTACTCACCGGGAGGATCTACCAACAGCCGCGGCTTCCTCATGATCCCTCCTCCCCATGAACAGTTACCGGGATTGGAGCTATAACAGACCCGGCTTCCCAGCAGCAGTACGTCCGTCCGCTGTCTGGACAACCAGGGATGGCTTTTCAGACCTACGAGACAACAGAAAGTGCTAAGTGAAATGAATGACATAATAGTCGGACATAACATAATATTTCTCACTGAAGTTTCAAAGCTAAAAAAAAAAATGGTATTCGGGACAGCCCTAGTGTGAACTAGGAATAACCAAACTTTAAAGGTCCCATGTTGTAAAAAAGTGAGATTTTCATGTCTTTTATATTATAAAGTAGGTTTAAGTGATATATAAATACTGTGAAAGTATCAAAACACTCACTCCATGGAGAAATACACACAAACCGTATTCAGAAACTGTGCGTTTGAAACAAGCCGTTATATTTCTGTCCATTTGTGATGTCACAAATCTACAATATTTAGACCATTTCACAGTTTTAAATATAAACATACTAAATGTGTCCCAGTTTATTTCCTGTTGCTGTGTATGTGAATGACATCAGCTGACAGGATGTAAACATGGACCCAAGCTGTTTCCTGGCAATTCCGTTGCCATTCCGTTGAAATGCGCTAAAACGGAGCGTTTCAGACAGAGCGTGAATACAGGTGTATTCAGACAGACATTATGAGAAAAATAATGTGTTTTTTTAACATAAAAGCATGTAAACATGTTCTAGTAAAAACCCAAAATACAAGCATGAACCTGAAAATGAGCACAATATGTCCCTTTAACTATAGTGGTGGCAAATGGAAGGAAATGGTGTGAGGACTTGTTGCTCTCACTCGCACTGTAAACAAACAGAAACCCCCAGACATGCTGCATGAACAGACACATACACAAAGAGGCATAACCTCCCTCTGTCACTTTATATACATCATTTTCAGGCATAAAGCATTTCCTACCAGCTCCGTTCTCTCTCTCTCTCTCGCTCCATTACTGGCTCCTGCTCCTAAAAGACCGGCTCCATGTGAAATCAGTATCGTCTCCCATCCCAGAACCAATTTAATGTCTCTGCATGGTGCAACACGTGCCTATCTGGTCAACTGCTACTTCCTATTAGCCAGCTCGCTCCCTCCACTATATGACACCATGGGAATACCTAAATGTATATGCAAATGTCTCACTTTACTCTCTTTATGACATTCATACACACAACAAATTGCATGGAAATACAGTATGAGACATTGTAGACATGTCTTATAGGGGTGGGGGAAAAAACTGATTCACCTTTGTATCACAATTTTATTTTTAAAGCGATTTTTTACTGCCAGAATCGATATATTTGCTTCATTTTGAGTCTATGCAGAGGTAAAAGGAAGTTACCGCTTTTATTGTTGTAGTCTGAGTAACTAACTGAGCAGCATTTTAAATCCAGCGTGGTAAACACTACACATACAGTAAAGTATGGCAACATTTTGGGTGTCACACATTGACAGGAAAAGCAGAGATAAACATCACGGCTAAACCGGCATGATAACTCTGTCATGGACAGGAAACGTTATCGTACTGTGGTAACGTGGGGTCAAGCCGGCCGTCACTCTCATCTCCGTGGTCAAATCTGCCGACGCTACAACTGTGGAGCACCTATATACTGACATTTATGTTAAAGGCATTCAAACAGCCCCGATGGAGCTGACCATGGATGTATAAAGAGAACGGAGCTGACGGGAGAGCTAGTGATGGACTTGGCAAAGTTAGCGGAAGTATACAAGTGTGACTACGTCTGGTTTTCAAAATAAGGTGTTGACAAAGTGAACTGTATATACAAAATACATCTATGGAAATAAGATTGATTGGATTATATTCACAAGAAGTATAAAACATTATATGTCACTTATAAATTAAAAAGAAAATGCCACTAATTTGTGAGGGAAATGTCTTTATCCTTTGACTTTTGTGTTGATAAATAATTCCTGACAATGACAGATACCTTATATTTGACTTCAGGACATCTGTGACTACATACAAGCTGAAAATCAAACATTTTTACTATATCAATTTAGATATTTTCGAAATTAAAAGTCCCTAGAAGTGTATGATTTAACTTTTTCCCCTGGTCTAGTGTTAAAAAAGTTAACAAAAATCTCAATGAATCGTAATATCAATTTGTAATATCGCAAACTTAAAAATCGCAATACATATCAAATCCGCACCCGAAGTATCCTGATAGCATTGAATCGGGAGATGGGTGTATCATCCGAGCCCTAATATCTTGAGGCAAAAACACATACTACAGTGTGTGTACCTGACACATGCAAAAACATTAAAACACCCATAAATACACATTCAGACTATGTAAATATAAACCCTCACACACACGCTAACATTCATGAGCATGCAGGCCTCGTTTTCCAGCTTTGATCCCAACTGCTAGACATCTGAACGTTGCATGAATAAACCAATAAACAGCAAAAAGAGGGGGGGAAAGAAAGAGGGGAGGGTATTAAAAGAGATGAGAAAGGAAAAGCAGTGAAGACTGACTGTAGAGGAGAGAGAGAGAGAGAGAGAGAGAGAGAGTGAGAGAGAAAAGAGAAATGGAGCGATAACTGTGAGCAGAGAGAGAGAGATGTTGAAGAGGAGAGTCCTGACATCACTCGTCTCCGTCGGTTTTCGGAGGCGAGACAGCTGGACAGACTGCTTATGCAGCAATACCCTTCTGTGTCGGACTCTCTTCTCTCGTTCTCCAAAACACACACACACACACACACACACACACACCGTCTTCTGTCTGCCTCTCAATCCCCCCACAACCCATCCTCCTCCTCCTCCTCCTCTTTGCTTATCCACACCTCGTCCACCTCTTTAAACGCCTCTCGCCTCCCTCCTCTCTATTCCCAGCTTGTCTTGTCTGCTGTTTTCCTGTCTTCCTCCTCTCCTCCCCCTCTGCTCACCTCTCTCCTCACCTCTCTCCTCTTCTTCTACTATTTACTCTCTTGTTCCCCTTTTCCCCTCTTCACTCAATCTCACCTCTCTGTTTCTCAGCATCTCACTGATTTTTTTTTCTCCTCCTCTCTCATATTCCCTTCTCAACCCCTCTCCTCCCTTGTTTTTCCTGTCTTGTTGACTCCCCTTGCTCCCTTATCCTCACCCACCCACCCACACTAACGCTCATCCCTTCACTCTTTTTCTCATCTGCAGTAGATGTCTCTCTTCCTGCTCTCTGAAGAAGAGGAGGAGGATGAGGAGAGGCCCCGGTGGCCCCGCTGCACCATTCCTCCATCTGTACCAAGAGAAGGGAAAAAAAAATTCCACTCAAACACAGAGTGAGTACACAGACACTCAATTCACCTTTCAATATACACACTGTACCTGTCCTGTCCTGCTTAGATATTTATAGAGTGCAGGAGTGTAAGAAAATGATTGTTTTCCTTCAATAAAGAAAAAGCTACATTTATAAACTATACTAGATTACGTCGCGTTAACCAATAAAAGATTGACTTTTTGCATATTCAGGATTATTTTTGGAACCCTCTCAGTTGAGTGGTTGTACACAGTCACACATCGCCCACTCCAGTCTCCCATCAGGTTAAGTATTGTAGTTTCAAGTGGATCAAAACAATGTGCTACTGTTTATGTTTTATCAAAATTGAATACAAAATTGCCAGATTTCTTATTTAAGATCATGTTAGATGACACCGGCAGATTTAAAAGTATCACCAGGAGCAGGTTTATAGTAAAACTGAAAGCTTGAAAAAGGTAAATATGCCTCTGTCGTTTTGGGATTAACTCTCCTCTTATACATGCTAAGTATTCGTGGGCAAAACTCTCCCATTCTACCACAAAACAAGAAGGTAACAGATGAAAAAAAAAACATCAAAACATCTGCGCTCTTACTGCATCTCCACTGTAAACACCTGAATTATTGTCTAAGCTTTCAGTCCCAAAGGCCTTCACCAGAGCAACGGGGGGGAGAAGCTTAAAAGTTAAGCGGATGATTATTATAACCAAATTTTTGTTGTTGTTGTGCATCATTTCTCAAGCAGATTACCATCTAATTGACATTTGTATATTTATTACATGAATACAAAATACTGAAATGGACCGCTTCACTATTTACTGGCTGGCTCACTGTTCTTCTGCCTTTTCCCTCACGGAGGGTGAGGCATTGTTGTTTTTGGCCGTCTCTGCAGCGTGAGCGTGCATGCAGAACGGCGCCCATTTGCCGGGACTTCTTGTTCTCTCACTTGGTAACGGCGTAGAGGGAGACTGGCGCCAGTTTGCATGTGTGCCACAGAGCCGGTTGATGATCGCCAGAGTTTCACTTTGGGGGCATTACATGACCAAGCATTATCAATCCACTTGACGAAGACGGCTTCAACCACAGGTGCTTTCCCTGTGCGCATTTGTTTATTATTCAAAGAGAATGACTTTCTTTTTCCCGGTTATGATATCAATGTGCACGCAGCACCAGCCTCAGGTATCCAGCCGGTAAGCAGGCGGTCCGCGAGGCAAAGTATCAAGGGAGTAAAAAGTAAAAAACAAAACTTCAACAAGTCAAAAGTGAGCATGGCTCACACTCCCCCACTCACCGCTTGACACCTACTAAAGTAGGGCCAAAGGTTTCGCCCATTTGGAACTAATGGCATTAGTCTATTGAGCACAATCTAGCTTGTTATTATCAAAACTTCGGGGCACTCTGGACTTCTAACCCCCAAAAGGCACAACTAGACCACTCTGTCAACCATCATACCAAATTTAAAGTTCCTAAGTTAAATAGTTTCCAAGTTCTACTCTGGAAACGAAATTGAAGTTGAAAGAAATCTCAGTTTTTGGCCAAAATTTAAAAAATTTTGGGCACCCTGGACTTCTAACCCCCAAAAGACACAACTAGACCACACCGTCAACCATCATACCAGATTTGAAGTTCCTAAGTCAAATAGTTTCTAAGTTCTGCGCCGGAAACGAGGACAGACGGAGGGACAGACGGAAGGAAGGACGGAAGGACGGAAGGATGAAAGGACGGAAGGACTACGTTGTCGCGGGGGTATAATTAGCATTAGTCTGACGTAGCTTTAAAATGTTTTTCTATATGTTGTCATGTATGAAAAGACCCCAAATGAACACTGTAAACGGACTACTTGATTACTATAAGCAAATTATTTAAACAGCATCTGTATAGGAATGATTCTGTCCCAAGCTTTTTGATCCGTAATAGGAGTTGATCACTGTAACCGTGATAAGCGGTTTCCACTGTACCACAGTTTGATTTCCAGCTTTATGACTAGCAGAGTACTGGCGCTAGATGGTTAAAAGGCTAAACATACAAGCGCAACACTGTGCCGTTATCCCCGTCATCTTGTCTGGATCCTCACTATAACAGCAAGCTTTCTACCCCACCATTCAGAACAGCTATAAACCCTTTTGCCTCTAGACATATTCAAACGACACTTATTGTTATTTGAAGTATACTCACTGGCCGTCTGTAGCTCATTCAGAATGCTGCAGCCAGTTTAAACAGTGACTAACACTGACTTCCAATATGAATTGACTTTAAGGGTTCTCTGGGTTGCATCGAATGGCCTTGCTCCACAATATGTGTTAGACATATTTAAAAGCTATGAGCCACCCAGAACTCTCAGGTCACTTAGCTCTGTACAATTCAAAATGTGGCTTTAGTTTATCTGTTCCGAGGTGTTTGAATAGCCCCCCTGAGGACGTCAGACGTGCTCAGACTGTCACTTCCTTTAAAAGCACCCTCAAAACATTCCTTTTTTGACAACGAGTAAAGCATCTAAATCACTGAAAAGGGCTGAATACAATGAATCTTTCTTTATTTACTTTTTAATTTTCATATAAAGCACATTGGATTCTCTCCTGTGCATGAAATGTGCTGTATAAATTACGCTTGCCTCGTCCTCTTGCCTGCACTCTCCCATCTGAACAGCTGCAGAGCACACAGGTCACAGCTATGACCCACAAACTGGGAATTTATGGCCTCTGCCACCGAATGGAAATCAGTGAAGGTTCAACACAGTGTATGCTAAAGCAAACTCATGAAGCACAGCACAACTGTAGACTTTTTTCTATAAGTATAACTCAGTCAATCACCCCGAAACTTTTTACATTCCTTCAAAGCTGCTTGGTTTAGTTTTTGGAAATCTAGAACTCTTTAAGATGCGGAGAAAGTTAGAGAAAGAGTTTACTGAGTGAGAGGCAAGACTGAGTGCTTGAACACTAACTTGAAAAAGCAGTTGCAGCATTTGTCTATGGCGGTTGCTGCCTCCCCCCCCCCACACACACCTATTTACAATACAAAGAATATTTCAGGTTCACTATCAGTTCATTTTGCCCGTGTGTCTGCATGTGTGTGGTTAGTTTTGAATAAAATTAACAATTTGCAAATGAAGCAGGTTTCATTCCAAAGTGAGATATCCCACATTTGAATAAAAGTCACACCTACTTTCAGAAAATAATTGCTTGCATGAAAGTAAACCACATTAGGTGACACACTATTTGAGTTCTGAGTAACCATGACACCATCTCCTCCCCTATTTTAATACTCAAATGAAAAATGTCAGGCAGCATTTTTTACTTGCTGTTCTTTATATAAAAGTATGTAGTCCAGGATTTAAATTCAGCATATTGTATTTTTTTGGCGACCGCAATCATCGTCCTTGGAAACTCGCAGCTGATCCGGATTCTGATCTAGTGGTTTTGCACACTCAGCTAAATCTCCCTGCCTTGAGCTTCTGACGTTTTCCTCTTCCTCTCTGAAGATTTGGACCCTGTCAGATCTCAGGGCAGGAGATGACCTTGGGTTTGACATTGAAATCTGCTAACAAAGTCTGGAGGATACAATGGGAAAGCTGGGCTGCAGCTGCTGCTGCTTCTTAGTGGTCCATCCATGTGATGCCGATGTGTCCTTCAGACATTTTGAGACTGCCTTCCCAAGACAAGTGACAGCATCAGGAATTTCAGAAAATGCCCAAAAACAACATGTTTAGGTTCAAATGACATAGCCCTAGGCGGCCATGGGAATAATGGCACTGGGAGCGAAGAAGGAAATAACATGAAGTCGTATGTGAGGCATAAAAAAGCTGGTTTCAATGCACCCAACACTAAAGCAGGTGAGCGCTGTGACTATTCTACTGAAATGATTTTAGAGAGAAATTAGGTAGATTAATACACCGGCTGACTCATCATGACACCATTGTATTTATATAATACTCTTCTATCAATCCAGGCTAAATTCAATGATCTAACATGACATGACATTAATAATGCATGCTACCATAAAAATAAGGGGGCTCATCTGGGAATGAAGAAAGGTGAAGTCTAAAAGGGATCCAGGAGATACAAAATATTACGGATACAACGGAGGAGGAGCTTGTCACTAAAATGAGAATAGCTGGTCCACCTTAAAGGTCAGTCCACCTTAAGTGAGCCTGGGCCAAAGTTGTTGCTAACTTTTGAAACGACCATGACAGTTTTTCCTCGCCAAAATGTAGCTCAAGTTTGGAGCGTTATTTAGCGTCCTTTGAGACAAGCTGGTATGACATGATTGTTTTTTATTGATTGATTATTAGTATTTCTCTTCAATAGTGATGTATATTTGATGTTCTTTGTTTGACATGTATTTTTCTTCTCTTCTCTTCCTGTTTTTTTTCATGATGTCACTTTCTCAACCAATAGGGATGGCAGACACTTCCAATCATCCAATCACATTGACTTGGTGGTGTTTAAAAGAACACACACCACCATTGTATCTTCTTAATGTCCTGACGAAGGTCCTTGTTGACCGAAACGTTGACGAATAAAACAGAGAAAAGTGTGTGCGGGAGAAAGTACTGATGGATTCTTTAGGTTTTCTGGTTTCATATGATGCCAGTACCTTCACTCTAGCTTTAAAACTGAGCTGCTACAACCTAAAAATTGCAAGTGTCGTCAATGCGTTAAAGAAATTACTGGCGTTAAAACATATTTGCATGAATGTGTTATTATCGCGTTAGCTTTGACAGCCCTAATTATAATCAAAATGAAAATGATAGAAATGTTCGTCGGGCAGCTGGTGGTAAAATCCACCCTCACATCGGCTTCGTAGGTCCCCCATGCTCTGCCTCATGTTAAACCCCCATCAGACCTTCTCCATGCAAATCGATTCAGACATGCCAATCTTTTGCCCCGTGTCAACGACTCGTGCTGTATGTGAAGTTATGCTGACATAGAAGGGAATGCATTACCTTTACGCTATGCATTGTCCAACTCTATTATGTAAATAGCTTGCTCCTCTTGCTACTCTCCTGGACGTGAGCGTGTGTGTGTGTGTGTGTGCATGGCTGCAGGCCCCGGTTGTTATATATATATATATATATATACGCATTTACATTTTATCTTGTCATTTCGGATTAGTCATAAATCTACCTGCAGAATACGTTGTTTCTGTGCATGCCAGGGCTGAATTTGTGTGTGTGAGTGTAATTGCAGCTAGCACACAAGGACATTTGGAACGATTACTGGAGACAAAGGACATCAACAATGCCTCAAAGTATTGATGGCTCCCATTAGAGACGAGCATGCCATATGCCAAGCTGCTGTACCTGATTAACCAATCCCATAGTTGATTAATAACTTTCCTCCTCTTTTTGTTTTCTTGCGTAATTTTATTGTTGTCGTCTCATTCAGGACACAAACAAGTCCCAGCTCAGGTAATGTCGCTTGTTCCCTTTCTTTTTGTGTCTTTGTCACTCTTTCCGTCTCGCTTTCTTCCCCCCCCTCACCGCAGTGCGAAGACGTCCACGCAGCTGCGGGAATTTTTAATGAAGGCAGCTTTGGATAATACGGCCTCACCCAGGGGACCGCTTGTTTGGAAATAATTATCTCTTACAGCTGGCAGAAAGAGGGACGGAGCAAAAGAAGAAGAAGGAAAAAGAGGGGAGATGTGTGGTGCAGGAATCATAACAAGGGAGAAAAAAACACAAAGAGGGAACGAAAGGTATCTTCAGCTGACTGTAGGCGCACGCCTGCACTGAAACACGCAAGAGGGAGAAAGAGAGAGAGTTGCAAACCAGCTCTACTTGCTTAAATTGTACAGTATTTACGGCGAGGAACTACATTCGGTCACTTTTTTTGAATCCGCACACATACACACACTTCCTGTTCCTGAGTTAAAAAGCTTTAATGGAAGCAGAGCATGGCTAAATTCAGCTGCATCTGAGCACAAAAAGACGGGATGATGAACAAAAAACAATCACAGAATGAGGATTTGGGATTAAATTGGAAATGCCGCGGTTGCGTGTTGGGAACGGAGCTGAATAGGGTTTTATCTTTGTGTAGCCTCCCTGTGTGGCTGGTTATTATATTTAACCCTCCTGACTTCAGTGTGTGTGATAGCACGCTACATTTGCTTTATCTATTGCGGGTTGGCAAATACAAATACAGCCACAGCACGCCGCATCAATCCCCTGCTGCTGTTGCCATCTCCCTAAATCATCCACACACACACGTATACCCACTCTTCATGTAAACGCACACTGATGCAATCGCATGCCAATACCCAGGCTTGTCCCACCCTTCACCTCTTTACATTTTATTTCCCTTCCACCCTGTTTTCTCTTTCATCTTTTCTTCTTCCGTCTTCGCTTTCCGGCCCCGTTGCGTCTTTTCCAGCAGCCGTATAATGCTGACAAAGCCAATAAAGAGCCTCTCAGGTGAGATGGGTCAATGCTACAGTTTTTTATCTCTGGACAAAGACACCTTCAAACACGGAGCACAGACGAGAGGAGAGGTCAGATGGGGGGAAAGGCAGAAAGAGGAAAAAAGAAGGGATGAAGGGAAAGAGAAAGGATAAGGAGAATATATTGAGACAGAGAATGAGTGATAAATAAGCGGGAGACTCGAGGTGGGGGAGACAAAATGGCAGGACAACGGGAGCAGGTGGATAAAGACGTGATTATGATAAACCAACAGCATGTGTACACAAAGCTCGCACACCCCCTCTCTCCCTCTCCCCCTCTCTCCATCACCACATCATCTATTTTCTGTGACCAGCCACTAATTTATGACATGATAGCCTCGGCCATGTGCCTGAGAGGCACACATAAATCTACCTCATCACCGTTAAACACAAGGGCACGTCAAGGACGCCGCCTTCCATACACTGCAAAAAATGTCCACCTCAACAAGTCATTTCATCTGGTACTCAGGCTTAAGAGCTTATCTTTATCAAAACTAGTGGAAAAAATAATCTGCCAGTGTGGGTTGATACAATTCAACTTATTCCCCACATGATTTCTGTTTTTCCATTATTTTTGTTTGAAATGTGTCAGTATGTGCAGATTAAAAAAGGCAGATCACGCCACTAATGAAAATGACACCTTATTAAAGAGGATTTGTCCCTGCATATTTTGGCAGAATTTTCTTGTTGCAAGAAAAATATTAGGGGCAGAAAAAGAACTTTTCCTGGTTCCAGCTTCTTAAACTTGAAGGTTTGGTGATTTCCTTTGTCTTATACAGTATGATGGTACACTCATTGGATATTTGTTTTGTGTTTTGGACTAAGGACGGCACGAGAACCGATACTTTGGTACCAAGATTCTGAAAACGTGACGGTACTTGTTTTTCTACAGTACCGCAGGTACCGTTAGGGCTCGAGACTGACGGCGTTCTGGGGACGATATAAAATGGGTTTGGGATGCAGTAAACTCACTAATCGGCAGGACGAGAGCTAGTTAACGTTAGCTGATAGCTCCGGGCAGGACAGTGCTGCTACCGGCTGCTAACAGCGAACGTTAACTAGATCTCATCCTGACGATTTCAACACAAAAGGTGCCGTATTTGATTTACATTATGATGCGTTCAGGCTCTATTCAGTAAAAATAAGGCAAGGCAAGGTCAATTCTAAAGTTATCATGATGTGTTCAGATGTAATCTTGTAAAATGTAGTTTTGTGTGAGAAACTTAAATAAATCCAGTTGTTTGAAGGAGATATTTTCACAGCAATATAAAATAGATAATAGATAAATAGAGAGGGAATTATGACCTGTTTAACTTCCTAATAAAAGCCAGTATGCAAACGGTAATAAAGGAGTGTATGTTGAAGTACATGGGATTTATTGTTTTACTTGTGTTTTTTCCCCGTGGTATCGAATTTGAAGTTTTTTAAGTTAAATAGTTTCCAAGTTCTTCTCCGGAAACAAAAGTGTGGCACGCGAACGGACGGAAGCATGGACGGATGAACGGACGGACACAAGGACGGATGGACGGACGGACAGACATGCGTAGCGCTATATACGTATATATATATATAGATATATATATATATCTATATATATATACGTATATAGATATATATATATATATATATATACTACGTTATTGCGAGGGGTATAATAATGGGCATCTTTCTCTACTTTCTGGCTTTATATAAACAAAACAGCTAATTGATTAACCAAGAACCTAATCAACAGATTAATCAATAATGAAAGTAATTGTTAGGTGCAGTCGTAGATGCAAAGACACAAATCTTGATTAAATTATTCAAAAAGATAGATCACTTTTGGACTATAGTTTAGAAAGAAATCTGAGATAGGACAGAAAGAACAAAAAATAATAAATAAAATGATATCATATCCAACAGAAACAATAAACACAGGTAAACATGGTTGTAAAAGACTAAATATTTCTTTAACGCCAAGATGCTCGTTAGACAAAAGGCATGAAGACAGAGCTCTGAAGGGAGATGTCAACATTGGCACATAAGAGATAAATAGGTAAATTAATTTGGACTCCTTGACAGACAGGAACACAGCAGCACCAAGGTTACTGAGTCTTGGCAAAGCAGTGAGATCAGAGCAAGGAGGAAAGACAAAGTGGATTATGGGAACAGGAAAGATCAGTTGGTGTGATAAGCTCATTGTCCTCCCTTTCAGCGCAGTACGCCCTCTGCGCCACAGCAGGAAACTGACAAAGGCGAAGCCAGGAGCGCTACATTCAAACGCCAGGCATCATATCACAAGGCATTATTGATTCATCTACATACACACGCATGCAAGCAGAGGCATCGCACAAATATGCAATCATATAGCGCGCATGCACGGACACACACAAACACCCACTAAGTCATTTACATTCGATCCTGTACGATGCAGGAACGGGGAGCAGAACCACCACAGGCATCAGTGAGACTTACACGATCAAAAAAGCCTTCCACTATAGGCTCGGTGTGATTTTCAACACCATCATGATAGTTAAAGGGACTCACAATCTCTAGAGAATGCCTATATGATCCTCCCCCTTTTCCTTTTTCCCATGATGCCACTGTTTTCTTGCCAACGGCTCTTGTCTATATGTTCTCCTCACTGCAGATAATCCGAGCATGTACGTGTAATTAAATTTGCACATTAATCACTCACATGCTTCCACACACACACGTGAACACACATATAAGTGCACACGCTCTTTGTCTCACACGTCATCTCTGCTCTCATCGCCCTCCCGCAATCCTCATCCCGTCTACTGTCTCTCCACAAGATCTCGCCTTAATTGAAGCCCCCTTAATGAATTTTCTTTTTTGCTGCCACGTAACCAAATACGGATTAAACAATCAACCAGCTTTTGGAAAAAGAAGGCTCCCAATGGGGCACACCTCATCCCGTCTAATGCAATTTCTTAGATGTTCAAGCGATGAATAAATAAATAAATAAACTCCTCTCTGTATGTGCAGTAATTAATTTAGAACGGTGAAAATTGAATTAAGGCCGGATCACGGGCAACACGAAGGGGGTGCACTTTACATTGAGATGATGAAACAAAGATGGGAGGCGTTCGATGGAGTTACATGTACGCGTGGCACGTGATGATGTAGGTATCAGGAACGCGTGTGAGAGGGCGAGCTCTAATTGGCTCTGGAGAATAGATCCAGAGATCGTTTTCGACTGGCAGAGTCACTCAAAGCCATCAGCACTAATTCTATACAGTACTTACATACAGCTTTTAATCTGCGTTATATTTGTTTGACTAATTCAACAGTTGCACTTTTTATGTTTGTAGTATCCTTTATAAGCCACTCATGGTTCAGACGTTGTTGCTTCTTTGGTAGTTTTCACTCCAGGATTTGAAGGTTGCTTTTTCAGTTTCTTTTTTAACTCCACTTCTTGCGCTTTTTTTGCTCGTGGAAGCGACTGACATAACGTCACGTCATGTTACATTATCAAATTTCTAAGATTGGTGAGATACACCTATCTCCCAATTCCATACTATCACAATACTCGGGTGCCGATTCGAAATGTATTGCGATTTTTAAGTATTGCAATTCGATATTACGATTTATTATTACCATGGGAAATAGTTGAATCACACACTTCTAGGGACTTTAATTTAGGAAAATATCTAAATTAAAACAGTAAAAATGTTTGATTTTTAGCTCGTATGTAGTCAGAGATGTCCTGAAGTCAAATATTGTACATCAGTCATTGTCAAGAATTATTAATTTTTTTCCAGCAGTCGGAGTGACTGCGGTTTGTTTTGGTTGACGGATACGGAACGGATATGATGTCACGTTACTCAGACCACAACAATAAAAGTGGTAACTTCCTTCTACCTCCATTTAGACTCAAATTAAGCAAATATATTGATTCTGGCATTAAAAAATCTATTTAAAAATGTACAAAAAAATTGCGATACATAGGTTAATCGATTTTTTTTTCCCACCCGTCCGAGTTTCCTCGTGTTTTGTTTTGCCATGTTTTTTGTTGGACTTCTTCGTAGTTTGGAAACATAATTTTTAAAAGCAGAAAGGTGGGGGTAGAGGGCATAATAAAGACAGCGTAAAGTCTACCCTCGGGACCTCGCAGACTGAGCTCCTGCAGACTACTGTTATACGAACCATGATTACTTCACATAACAGCACATCAAGACTGGGAGGGTGCTGGGCAAAGAGGGAATAAAACATGCCATGACACAGGACTATACGACCTCTATCATTTCCATAAATATAAATTCAACTTCCTGTAACCGTCCTGTCACTTAAGTATATTTTGATATCGTTGACATTTGCAGTTTATGCAAAATATGTGCAGGGGATGCTGCTTCATCTAGATATACACAGTAGTATATGGTAGGTTGTCACTCAAATTTATTTTTTTCTCAATTGTGTAAAAAAACAACCTTTGACAGTGTAATGCTGCAGTTTATAATATGCACATATGTGCAATTTTACACCGCTCCACATAAAAAATGTTTGTCATAAGTGCAGGGAAGTCCGCACATTTGGATTCAGACACAAAACATGGCTGCTTAGACCACTGCACACCTGTATTTGTTGCAGTAATCTATTGTAAAATGATTTGTGATTATTATTATATGCTGCTATGCAACTGAGATTCTTCAGAACAAATAAATCCAGTCAGTTATAAGTGCACAATAAAATCGTGCACACCAAGCTGCCGCTTTGTAAAGTTGAGAAGTGGCTGGGGTTTAGTGCTGACCGATAAATCGCATTTTCATCATCATCGCAACATGAACATGCGCGATAAACGCATCGCAAAAGCCTGCCTGAAACTTGATGATTAAGAAAAGTAATTTTCATTTTAAAGACCGTAATGTTATTATTCATTATCACGCCGTTTCCAGTGAGATATTATAGAGTTCATATAGTGACTTTGCTGTTGTAAACATTACTATTACTGCTCTAGAAACAACATTTAGCCTAGTTATATCTAAAATATTAAATTCTAATCTGGTTCTGAATTTAAAGACAACCAAGCTGATATAAGTACAGCTAATATGCACACTTCAATATTTGTTATTTAGCGCAAGTCATATAGTCATCGCAATATTGAACAATGATATCGCGCATCGCTGATTTTCCTCGTATCGTGCAGGCTCAAAAATATGTTGTGTATTATTGATTGTAATTTCTATCATGCATACTACTTACATAAGGAATTCACTGCTCGATCAAGGCTGTTTTGTAGAAAAGCAAATGTAACAGTTGAGCTTGAAGGTTTATTCTTATTCTTGGAAATAGCAGCAAAAGAATCTCATGACGAGGTCCACTTTATTGACGTTTCCAAAGCTTTCAGCCACATCTCATGGCCTTCCTCATGGAAATCGGCATGGTAACTGATGTAACTGAAAGCTTCTGGAATACTAAGTAAGTAATGAGAATTATATTGTCTAAGTAATAAGATTTTGATGTAAAATGACAGCAAAATAAAAGACAATTTTATATTTTAGTGTCATTTAGTGATGAATTTGCGTACTTTATGGTGTATTAACATTATTCTTCAATTGTTAGATGCTTCAAAGATGATTTTTTGAAAGTAGGACTTGATAAGTGTAAGAAAGCAGTGATGTTGGGTTGTCAAGTTGTGGTAGCAGCTATTATTAGTGACTTGATTTTTCACTGTCACATTTTCATTTCGCGAGACGTTCACAGCTGGCAGCCACGGAGCTGGAGCTAAGCTAATTTTCACTTGCTTATTAGGACGCTTCCTTACTGCCATTTAATAAAAAGCAATAAGATTGGAGGCCATGTTTTACAGGGTCGTGTCTCAGAGCTTAATTCTCCACCTGATGTCTGCTTGCCTTTCATACAAGAGTGCATATCAGCGTCAGCATCATGCAGAAAGCTCTCGCCGATGATTTTCCACTTGATTTACCACAGCTGATTGATGGTGTCGCCGCAAACGAGAAGAAAATGAAAGATGTTTGGATTTTTTCTCGACCGTCAGGAAGAGAAACAAACACGCCATCATCTCTTTGTATGTCATACACTTCAACATTCACAAACATGCACACAAACATGCACACACACGTGATCCGTCTTCCTCTCTGGGTAAAACACACACCTACATATGTTGCAGCTGTCTCAACGGATGGAGCGAGAGGAGGGCCTCATTTGCCAAAGTGTCGACGCTGGACCGATTGCGGCGGGGTGATGAATGGCTGATCGAGGCTCAGCGGGGGTGCAGAGGAAACAATTAGTGCCATGTTGATCTCTCCTCTTCTCCTCCGCCCTCCATCCATCCCTCATCCCCCTGTTCTCTCCCTCTGATTCTCTTTAGCGTTCTCCCAGTCAATCATCGTCTCTCTCTTCCCATCCCATCAGCCGGACCAGTCCACCGTCTGTCTCCTCCTCTCTCTCTCTCTCCGTACCTCAATGAATTTGCGCCGCACGGCCATTAGTATTAATATGCATCTTGAGGGAAGAGAGGGAACAGGCATAAATGAATAAAGATGGAAATAGGGAACAGGCGGATGAGGGTTGGCGAGAGGACAATGAAGTGTCTCGTCCCTGTGATGCCAACATCATTAATGTTAGCTGCTGGTGGAGTCGGGAGGAGCGAGGCAGAGGGACAGAGAGAGAGTGGGGACAGGTGAATTAGAAATAAAGGCGCAGATGAACAGGTGAGATTGTTCTGGAAGGAGGTGAAGGGGCATGCTTCAGAAAGTGTGATGCATGTGCAGGGCCGTAATTTCCGTTGGGGATGGGCAGAACATGCCCCCTACCTTTTCAAAATCCTACTTTATTAAAGCTATCCCTACCACGTCATCTCAACGTTTCTAAATCATTTAATCTATGTATTCATTTACAGTTAATATTCTTCTAAAAGGACGGCGGAATTGAAAATCAAAAAGATAAGGGAGTAAAGCAAAGTAGGGAAGTCACGAGAACCGGACGAGGTCCCCTCCGGGCTCGACACTAACAGCGTCCCGTCAACCTGGGGAAGATAGAAAATGTGTTTGGGATGCAGTAAACTCAGCATCAATGCATCCAGGGGACACAACCGATTTTTTCCCTGAGAGCTAGTTACTGTTAGCTGTTAGCAGCTAGTAGGCAGCACAATCCTGCGGTGCTAACAGCTAAAGGTAAACATAACAGTAATGGGAGGTGCCATTGATTTGATGCATTCAGTTCAATTCTATTCACTAAAAATGACGAATGAATGAAGGTAAATTCTAACATTATCATGTGTTCAAATTAGGGTTGTCAAAGTTAACGCAATAATAACGCATTAACACAAAGTCAATTTAATCAATCTTATTTCCATATACATATTTTGTATATACAGTTCCCTTTGTTCACACCTTATTTTGAAAACCGGACGTAGTCACACGTGTATACTTCCGCTAACTTCACCAAGTCCGCTCCGTTCTCTTTATACATCCATGGTCAGCTCCATCGGGGGCGTTTCAATGCATTTAACATGACATCAGACATCCCAAAAGCAAAGTGCTATTATAGTAAAGATGTAAATACAGCATAATCTGTAATGAAGTATCAGGGCTCAGAGCTGTTAGTTCACTAATTTAGCTTTTCTAATGTTTTGTTGTACTACCTTTATTATGAAAAGCATGATTTCATAATTACTCATTATTTGCCATATTGATATAAATGTATTTAAATGCATTTGGTTGAATAACCTCTGACTTCTTTGTGTCACCCCAACCTCTAAAACCAAATTTACACTCTTGTGCACGCATGTGTGTTTAAAAGTGTGTAAGCGTGTGTGTTGGAGCTCCCATACCCGGTACAGGACACATTGTATTAAGTGTGTCGGTCCCACAACGAGGTCAGCCTGATGAATGGCCACTCCTCCCTGAAGTGCTCGGCATGACCAATCTGTTTCTGTCACCCTACCACTCAGTGGACAACAATAAGTGTGTGTACAGTATATCCACACTGTTAGTGTGTGCGCTTTCTGCATACATGCATATATTCACCTTGTGTTTATCTTTGCACATATGCATGAACTATAGGTGTTTACGAATGCATTCACGTTTCTGTATAATAAGAAGAGTGCGCGTCATGTGCATGTGTGTGTGGACTTGTGGACGACAGTTGCAGCAGGTGTCAGACGATTCTGCTTTGTAGTTACGGAGGCCGGGCAGATAAATCGCTCTCACCGAGTCACTGATCATCACTACAAATAGGTCATGACATAAACAGGCTAAAGGGGGAGGCTGGAAGCAGCAGAGACCATCCTATAACTGAAAATTTATAAGTCTGATCTCAGCAGGTTGGAAAAAAAAGTAGTCATGTGTGCTTTTAAAGTTTCATTTAAGGCAAGACGGTGAAACTTAGCTGAGTCTCGCTTTGTGATCGGTGTTTTCGATTTAGGTGAAGAGTTCTTATATTCACAACAAAGTCTAAACAAACTGTCCCCTAAATTGTCTGTGTATTATTCTGGTAACACACAATGTGTGTTCATCCGTGACCGTTTATGTCTTGTTAAATTGTCCTTGAGCGGAAATACTGACTCATTGTTTTATAAATTGCTCTAAATAAGATCCTCCATCAAAGTCTAATTTTTGGGGGGTGTAATATGAGCAGGAAACACAGATTAGCTTGACCTCTGCATCTCTACTTTTCAACCACTCTATTTCAATGTCAGCTAAAGTCCTTCTCTTAGGAAACACATTTACCCGACTTTTGGTAAAGAGCATTTTATTCTCACTCAATAGCTATCTTAGCTTTGTCCGAACAACAATAACCCATACAATTA
>CAKAOI010025853.1:36945-55805 GCA_916701655.1 Sebastiscus albofasciatus | reverse complement strand
GTGTGAAGTTGAGCTGATGGGTTTTCTTTTGTGTGTGCTGCATGAGCTGGTGTCATTTTCACTACCTGATTTTGTCATGAGTGAAATGACATGCATGCGTATTACCAGTAGTACAGAGGTCAGGGTCAACTATAGAGCAGCACCTCTGGAGCTAATGGGGCTTCAGCAGCATCCAGACATTGAAACGTCACCCTCTGTCTTTAATGGTGTTTCTCTTCCTGTCTATTCTGTCCATCCAGGTACGTCTCCGTACTCAGCAGACAGCCAGGTGGCGGGTGAGAGCGAGCGGAGCAGGGAGCAGATTCTCCAGACCCTGAGTGACCTGTCAAGAGGGTTCCAGGACATTGCAGACCGCTGTCTCCTGGTATTGCACCTGGAGGTCAGGTATGAAGGAGAAACTCACCCACACTTGACAGTGCAGAGATGAAAACACACGCAGGGGTTGTATATGGTGCTGTTACATTTATCTTATTGTGGACAGATGGCCTCAAATCCTTTGGCAGAACCATGTCTCAGTGTTAGGACTATAAATGATTGGGAATGCTTGCTTTTATTTGTTAAAACACTTTTAACCCAGTCAGAATGAAGTGTATAAAGCAATTAGATCAATTTCTCTTATTGAATCTATTCATAAAACATGTGTTTATTAGCTGTTCTGCAGGTGAACCATCCATTTTTCGTCTATGCAGTAAGCTGCAATCACAGTCTTTACACTTTATACTCTATACATAGTGCTCCAAGCATGTTGGGTCGGCTTGACCTGTATGTTGCATTGGCTTGATTACTTTTTTTTTAATCTTTTATCCTCACAATATGACAAATTTACAGTATGTACACACTTAAACACTATTTACAAATGAGACATAATAAAACAAGCAAAAACACGATGCATTGCATCAACATTGAAATCCAAGGTAACTGACAACAAAATGTTGAAAAAATAAAAAATGTTTAAAATAAAACAGAACACAAAAATAAAGCATCAGCCAAAGATCTATAAATAACATTAGATTTATCATTGATAAACTCAAATCACCCCCAAATGAGAACGATTAGCTTTTTAAGTAACCTAAAGACTGAGAAAAAATAAAGAGAAACCATACCTCTGTCTGAAATCAAAACACCTGAAAGAAAGAAACTGCAGCATAACCCAGGCTATTAATCAGTTAGACTGAACATATAATAAGAAGGAAAAACTCAAGTTATAAAAATCTGAAAAACAAAAGGTGCGGTTTGATTACTTCAGCGTGAAGATGATATAGTTCCAATCACATAATGTGGTAGGAAAATTACATTTTTCCAACCTTAAAGGTCAGCACACACTAACAGCGTGTGACCTGCAACAAAACAACCACACCCATTGTTTTCTTTTTTAAACACTTATTTTATTCGATTTTCAAGAAACATAAAAAATACTTAACTGTATTAAAAAAACAAATTAAAAAAATTACAATATATATAAAAAATAACCAAATAAATAAATAATGGTAAAAATATATTAAAATAAATAAATAAAAATAAAAAAAGGAATGTTTCTCCTACAGCGAGTGATCACCAATGTCCAGTTTCATCCCACTAGTATACTTTGTCTATATGTTCCAGATAATTTATGAAATGACCCCATACTTTTTAAATAGTTCATGTTTTGCCTTAATGTTCAAGGTATGATATACATGCAGACAGTTCTTTTAGCACCCATTGTTTCCTATGTAAACCCACACACTGGCGGCATCTTGATGCACGCCATCGTGTGTTGATGAGCTTCAAGTTAAGATGTGCATCTGTCTTCATTTCCGGGGTTGATGCGTGTTTACTCAACGGAAAAAAAAAAGCAGCATATTTAATTTCATTTGCTCCCCACATCCCAGCTAGCTAATGCACCTTGATTAGTATCTCTGTCTGTATCATGAGTTGGGTGTGTAGAGTACTATGTATGTGCATCAAATGATGCGAGCAGCCAGTGTGTTGCACTTCCATCTTCTTGATGTGGAATCAGTGCATTGATATTACTCACTCGTGTCACTTCCCAGCTGAATGAAACACAGATTGTTACAGTGTGACTTTAAATCATTTGCCACCCAGTCACCATGATCGTACTAGCACAAGCTTAGAGGACATGTTATTAAATCAAACGGACAAAATTCATCAGCGGCGCCCATAAATGCGCAAGTTCAGGAGTTCAGTTTATACTTTGTCTTGAATATGTGTTTGTGTGAATGTCAATAACCAAGTTAATTTACCACACCATATACTTTCTACCCCTCACCACCACTAATAGTCCTCCATCATCGCTCTCCCCTTCCTTCCATCCCTCCATGTACCACCATCTCCCCGTAGACTATTGTATAGCTTATGCAATATTGTTTATGATTTCAGTAGAAAACCCTCCCTGAGGCTGATGTCTAGCTATATGCTACACTCCATTGACTCTCCCCATCTAGCGAATTTCCCCTGATAGTGGTACCAGTTAAATGAAGCCATGAGGAAGAGAGCAAGAGGGGAGGGAGGAGGAGGAGGAGGAGGAGGAAGAGATGAGTGTGGAGGTTGAAGTGATGGTGGGGGTTAAAGAAGGGAGATACAGTAGCTAAGTGGGAGAAATGATTGAATGGAGAGAGAGAGGGGGCGGGGGGAAGTGAGATGGAGGCATTGAAAATGTGGTGTAGTTGTTGGCTTTGCCTCAGGGGGGAAGAGACATTCACCCATATCATTTTATACCTTTCTGCTCCCGGCACTGTGATGATGGAATTATGAGAGTATTGACACCTTAACTCTAGACAGAAATGAATCTTCTTTGGACATAAAAGGACCTCCGACTAAGATGGAGGTGTTTAAATCGGCAGAAAGATGGAGCACAGTGTGAAAGGATCTGTTCAAATCCACGTCCTAAATGTAGTATAAAAGATATGTGTTACCATGGGCATAAAATGTTAACATGGACTAATTTGAGGTAGTATTTTTTATTTTTTTTTGCTTCATGAGATCATGTTTTTTTTAAATTTAGAGCCAAAAATGGAATGCTCTTTCCAAACACAGTATACATATTAGAAAATAAGTGCTAAAGATGGTGAACTATGGCCCTGTTCAGACCTGGTTCTGACATGTGGCCTGAGTGATCGGATCACAAGTGGACAGCTCTAAGTACAGGAGTGAGCGCAGTCAAGACGCATTGAGATCCGATCACTCAGACCCCGCTACTTAGCATGTTAAGTATGCTAAGTAGCGGGCAGCAGTGTCGTATATTACTGTAACTGTACATATGTAATCAACCGTCACCCGCGATTGGGTGTGGTTTCCCGTGTTTTTTGAGTAGAGAATACTGCTTATTTTTTCACGATTTTGAAACCTAATTTAATATACTTGCCGATTTTTTTTAATCATTCAAATTTGTCTGGGTGGTAAATAACACATTTTTCTGTGGTGTGACAAACTCAGAACATATTTATTATTGCTTTACCGAGACTTTAACAGCTATCAAAAATGTAAAAAGAATTTCAAAACAAACAGGTTATTTGAATGTTATGACATTTTCTGGTATTGGGTGTCTTGTAGAGTTAAATCAGCCGTGTTCGTGGCAGTTAGATATGAACCTATTTACAAAAGAATATGTGTAATTTTACCAGCCAAGAAAAGTGAATAGAAAAACCCTCGAGCACAGTTCTTAAGCCACAAACAAATACTCCGCCGAAGCTGTTTACATGGCCAAGGGCACAAATCCGTGTTTGTTCCACATCTTCAGTCAACCTTCCCTGAAAAGAAATCTAGATAAAATGAATAACGAACCGTCTAAAATGCAGTATTTTATGATGAGCTTCTCTGGCATACGCTCTGCTAATGTTAATAAAGGCTTTTATAGGCATAATGCGCTGTTGTTTTTGGACATGAAGGACCCATAGTATGAAGGAGAAATCCTCAGACTGTTTTGTTTCAATAGAAAACCCTGAAGTGGAAGACTTTTTTATAGGCTGTAGGCTGCAAATTAGTTGATTTTAAAGTCTTTTTATACCACAAAGACTTGTACAACACACTGTGCTCTTCAGATTGCCCTTAACTAATCAGATTTCTTGGCTGAATAGTATCCAGCAGTGATGTAGCAGCAGCTGAATAAGTGGATATGTTATGATTACGCTAAACATAATGATTTCTTATTAAATTACAGGTGTTAGAGTAGGTATGTATAAACGCGTCTTGAGAAGTGAGAACACTCGGTGTCGACTAAAGTCTACCTTCTAACTATGTTAAAGTCCAGGGACTTATTCTAAGGAATAATACACCTCATACATTCTCACCTCTTTACAGTATATGAGGCTCCTTTGCTTTCTTCTTCTCCCTCAGCACAGGTCATAGTTGATTTCAACATATCAACAGCGAACTGTGAGAGAATTCTGGGGGCACTATTTGTGCACTATAGCAAAATCAGCAGTTTAATAACAAGATCTGAAATGGAAAGAGAACAAAGTCTAATTTTCCACTTTCTCTTCTCCATCCCTCAACTTCACCATCCTCCCACGTCTCCATCCAGGGTGCACTGTTTCCATTACCTGATCCCCCTGGCCAAGCAGGGCAACTATGCCATCGTGGCTAATGTGGAGAGCATGGACTACGACCCGCTGGTGGTCAAACTGAACAAGGACATCTCGGCCATAGAGGAGACCATGGGGGCCGCCCTGCAGCAGCACAAGTTCCAGTACATCTTTGAAGGTCAGCACGAACCCGTGGTGAAGCATAAACAGCTGCCTGACAAAATACCGTCAACCGACAAGCAGAAGTTCATTTGTGTCATGTGGATTCACAGAGGTTGTTAAAGGGGACATATCATGCTCATTTTTAGGTTCATACTTGTATTTTGGGTTTCTACTAGAACACGTTTACATACTTTATTGTTCAAAAAACACTTTTTTTTTCTCATACTGTCTGTCTGAATATACCTATATTCACCCTCTGTCTGAAACGCTCCGTTTTAGCGCCTGTCTCTTTAAGAACCCCTCCCGAAAAAAAGCCCAGTCTGCTCCGATTGGCTTGCGGGAAAAATGTAGTGCACTTTAGGCTTGGGGCGGTATTATGGTATCCCAGTCTATTTAGAAAATCCAAACGGTATGATTTTCAATACTGTCATAAATACAGACGCTGCACTTTTTACGATGCTGTATCGATGTGATGTATTGTAGTGCACAGCATGCGCCACCACAGTCGGTCTCTGTGGTGTAACAGGCAGCAGAGCTCAGAAAGATGGCGACCGGGTTTAGTCTGTGAATGTAGCAGTGCGGTGTGTGTACAGTTTAGGCTATTTGTCAATGAATGAAAGTGTTGTTTCTTGCTTGGCACCTGCTGATTAAAGTGAAACGGGTTAGCCCCGATGTTAGCGACAACTTCAGCTCTAGGTCTTAAGATGGGCTGGCTTTTAAGGTCGACCAGATCATTTGAGTGACAAGCCGCTCCTTTGAGTTTTGCACAGCACAAGCAGTGAAAAAGTGAGTTTTTCATGATGTGTCCCCTTAAAGTACCCGAGTCTAATGTTTAAATGTTGTTGACAGAAGATTCTTTACCCTTCTTCTTTCTATTCCCATCTGCTTCTCCCATGATGCCCTTAACAGTCATCACTTTCTCTCCTCTCACTAGGTCTGGGTCATCTGATCTCCTGTATCCTAATCAACGGGGCCCAGTACTTTAAGAGGATCAGCGAGTCCGGCATCAAGAAGATGTGCAGGAACATCTTCGTCCTCCAGCAGAACCTCACCAACATCACCATGTCGAGGGAGGCCGACCTCGACTTCGCCAGGTAAGAGTCTTTTTTTTTGGAGTGCAGTTCAAGCTGGAACAGTTCACAACAAGAATACACCTCAACCAGAAAGCCTGTACTTGTATGTGCACTTAGTTTCCCACCAGTTTGTAAAGGCGTGTAACCTTGGACTAGAGTAGCTGGCAGCGGATATTTTGTGCAGATAGTCTCTAAATTGTCGTGCTCTTGCCAATAAAGTGCTTGCTGTTTTTTCCCCTTGAGTTTTGCTGTTGTCATGGTGATAAAGACTTTCCCTTGAAACCCAAGATAATACTAATCTTATAGATAATAACATGAGCACATATTAATATGTTGGAATCTGTACTAGAGGGTAAAATGAACATTTCTTAATTATATACATCAAATCTAAAATTGAGTTAACTGCATCATGAAGTCATCAAATCATAAATAGACAATACTTACTGGCTGATGATTTAAATCAGATGATGTATCGGTCCAACCCTGCTACACACCTGCACAGACACACACACAGACTTGCACAATGTCCTCAAGTTCAGACAGCAGCCGTGTCAATGCACGAAGCAGACAGATGGTCAAACAGATTGTCAAGCACACTCTGTGTCTGTGAGCGTGTGTGTGTGTGTGTGTGTCGTCGGAGTTTATTTCTTATTCATACATTTATATTTTGTGAGTCTACCTGCTGTTGCCCAGCGCTGTCCAGCCCTGACAGGCATGGGGGAAATCAGCGCTCCGATATCTTTGTGAAAAAGAAGAAGGAGGGAGAATGAGAGAAGAAGACATAAAAGAGAAGGCTGATTCATAGTGTTCATATGTGTTTCTTTTTTTTTTTTCCGTCTTTCAGAAGCTTGCGTCCTTGACAGGAGAGAGTGTGTGTGAGAGGAAGGGTGATGGAAAAGATGGAGAAAGAAAAGGAGGGCTTGGGGGGAGGAAAATTGAAAAACTAAGTGAAAGGAAGTTCCAGAAAAGATGTCTTTCACAGGAGAAGGCATAGAATGAGAGTCGGAGAGGACGGCGTGGATAGAAGATAGCGGAGATGAAAGTGAGAAAGGCACGGATAGATAGCAAGAAAGGGAAGAAAAGGAGGAAGATGAGATATGGAAAGAGGAGAAAGAAAACTTTGTTACTTTATTACTATTTTGTTTTCAGCCTCTCCATGAGGCTCTTTCTATTTCTTCCCCTATCTTGCTTTTTCTCCTTTCCTCATATTTCTCATATTACATTATTTTGATGAAGTAGCAAAAGAAGTAGAACATGTGCCCTGTGAAAAAAAATAAATCAACTTTAAATTGGTCTAAAAAAAATAATGTTTCAGCCATGAACAGATGAAGGTTTTGACTATAAAGACCTGCTGAAATCCAACATTCAGCTTTTGAGAACAAAAAAAACCTAAGCTACCTTTCCTAACCTCAGTGTCCCTATAATAATCACCAACTGTTTTGATAATCGATTAATTGTTAAAGTCATTTTTCATGCAAAAATAGCAGAAAATGCTGTTTACCTCAAATATGGAGATTTTTTTTTTATATCATATTGATCTGAATATCTTTGAGTTTTGGACTGATAGTACAAAACAGTTAAAGACATCACTTTGGACTTTAAAGGTGCTTTCACAAGCCAAGATTTGGTTTGTTGTTATCGAACTCTTGTGCGGTTCAACCCCTGGTGCGGGACCAAAACAACCGGTCCGAGACCGCTTGTGAGAGTTGGTCTCTGACCGTTTCCAAGCGAACCGTAACACACGTTGCCTGTGCGGGCATCTGTTGAGCTGGACACAGGTAAACAGGTAAACATGAATGGGAGAGGACTGCCGTGGACTTCTGCAGAAGTCTGATGTTTGCTTGACATCTGTGCCAAAGAGAACACACAGAATATGATAAATAAAGCCCACAAAAACAGTGATGTTTATGAAGTCATTGGAGATAAACTGGAGGAGAAGGGCTTCGTGCACACTGTAGATCAGTGCTGAGTCTAAGTGAAAAAACGTTGACAGCAATATATCAATGTCTGTGATTCCCTGCATGGAAGTGGCAGCTCTCCAGATGAAAAAGATACATTTTCTCCTTCATACACAATATATTTTTTTTTCATTTAGCCCGCTTTGATTTGTGCACTGTGAAACCGAACCAGACTAAATAGAAAACGAAACAAAAGTGTCAATTTCACTCCGATTCCGACTAGCCGAACGGAAGATTTGTTGTAGTAAAACGTGTTTACCTGCGCCTGCTATGTTGTGATGTAGGTTAATGAGCCTCTTTATGCGGGGTGTCATACGTATGAGCGTACAGGTGCTCTCTGTGTTTGGACCTTGCTATTGTTTGAAACATGCTGCTATTGCGAGCCAAGTTTCCCTCCAGGAAAGTAAACTGAAATGTCCTGAACTGTACTGGATGTGGAGCACCATTGATTAGTATGTTATTTCTACCCTCTGTCAACTTTGATTATGGAGAAATGCCAGTGATGGCTCTTCTGTCTTCTCTCTCCTTCTCCCCGCTCTCTGATTACGAGGCGTGGGCGGTGTGGAGGTGTTGATTGGGAATTGCAGAGCGCATTGTTTACACATTCATGGCTTTTGTGGATTGGCCGGCCTCCGGCTCCAAGACACACCAACACGCACACATACACACACACACACACACACACACACACACACACACGTGATATGTATCCCTTGCTCTCACCCATGCACAGACACTCCAAGCCAAACCAATCAGCATTTTGAAATCACCATATTTATGTTTAGGACATGAATATTCATAAAGCGTGCTCCGTGGCTCACACCTGTGAGAGGAAGTGACCATACGGCCTGTATGCGAAAGATAAAATTATGCATTTGTGGCTTCCCAAAAAGTCATATTTGTAGGCTTTCTTTTAAAAATACGTACACTCTGATATACACTCTGTCTCGCATTGCGTGTAGCAAGCGGCAGAGCCAACAGCTTTTGTTTTGAAAGGTTAAACGCTGACAAATACGGTTTAATACATGATTTTTTCATTAAACAAAAACGTGTCTTGGACTTTGGAAGTTGCTTACATCCATTATATTTCAATAAACCTTTTGTTTATGGATGCAGTTATTGAAACTATTTGGACAACAACCTTACGCAGCCACAACTGGAATCTAAGTCTATGTCTATTTGACTGAGTTTCAGCTACGCCATACACTCTATTAATGTTATTAAATGCTTTTTAAAGGCACAATTCATCATCTTTTTTTTTGACATGAAGGACCCGTAGTGTGGAGACTCATAGAAATCCTCAGGCTGTTTTCATAGGCTGTGCTACTACCAGCTGTTTAAGTCTTTTTTATACCTCTAAGAGTTGTAAAGCATACCGTATTTAGCACTGTGCTCTTCAGATTGCCCTTAACTATTCAAATTTCTTGGTTGAATAGGATCCAGCAATGAAAAAAAAGGAAATGATCTAGAAGAATTAGCCTGCCTAAAACATCATGACTTTTGAGTGAAGTGGTATAGTACCTTCAGTTGAAAATTCGTAGCACAAATATAGAGAATTTCTCTCATGATTCAAAGAATATAAGCAACCACCGTCCCTGATTGACAAAGTCAATCATTTATTTGGCACCTGAATCCTCTGTATGTCATAGATATTGAAAGATAGACTCCATGTGATGATTGTTTTTTAAGTTGCATGTACACATACAGTTTACAGAGGTGGGACCAAGTCATTGTTTTGCAAATCGCAAGTAGGCTAAGTGTCAAGTCTTTGCACTCAAGTCCTAAACAAGTCATAATTCACTCTTCACCAAATGTAATGCCAATTCATTTTTTGTTGACCATAGTGTAGTTTTTGTACACGAACGAAATTATCTTTGGTATAATTTTTCCCACTAACATAACGCTAGTTCCTCATGGTTTCTCTCCTGCAACTTGGGTTGATGCTAACAGATTGGTTCAAACAAAGTGGATCTAGGGAATTAAGTGTCGACTTGCTGGGCATGAATAGCGTTAACGTTAGATGATCCAGGAAATGAAAGGACATTTCTTGATTTGTGGCACAATTTTTAAATAACATGCTTTTCATCTATGGGCTTTGGGGGAAGGTATCAAGTAGTTTCAAGTCAAAGGGCTCAAGTCCAAGTGAAGTCACTGGTGTTAAAATCCAAGTCAAGCTGCAAGTCTTGGATTGGATCTTGGAACTGATCTTATCAAGTCGAGTCTAAAGTCATCACTTGAGTCCACACCTCAGCTGTGTGCGTAAGCATGATGAAACATATAACAGATTGCTGTAAAGATGCTGAGACATGGCCAACCAGAATGAGCAGTGAAAGCAGTCTGAGGAAGACGGACTAAAAGCAGAATATTCATCAGTATTTTATTACCACCTCTGGAGAAACACGAGTGAAATGAGGAGAGGAAGTCATCACAGCAGGAAGCCTGCTTTTGAGAAAGATTGCAGATGCTCGCCTGTCTACCCATGTACTTTTATGTTCCTGTGTGTGTGTGCATATTTGTGTGTGTGTGTGTGTGTGTGTGTGTGTGTGTGTGTGTGTGTGTGTGTGTGTGTTTGGGCTGTTTTTCTGAATCTATGGGAAAGGGAGAGACGAGAGAGACCTGGACAAGGGCACAGTAATAACCATTGATCTGAGTTAAAACTAAGGAGAGGCCCGGTAACCAGCACTGCAGAACTCATGAACACACACACACGCTCACACACCTCTCTCTCTCTCTCTCTCTCTCTCTCTCTCTCTCTCTCTCTCTCTCATAGATTGTGAAAAGGATGGGCAAACAGTGCCACCTTGTGGCTGAATCCATGTTTATATACAGTACACTACTGTGAGAACCTACAGTATGTCAGTTGTTGAGGTCGTTGTTGTTGTTGGCAGGGTGTTAAAACTCACATAATGTGTGTGTGTGTGTGTGTGTGAGAATGTGTGTTAGTATGGAAACGTCCTATGGCGGTCTCTTGTCTCTCAGTCGGATGTTTGGCAGCGATATCAGCTCGTGGGTCAAGGTCACACACACACACCTGACCACTAACACACAAGTGGACACACACAGACCATCTGCTCAGGGGTTCAGTCCATGCATGTGTGCGTGCGTGTGTGTGTATGTGTGTATTGACTGCGCCCACAACCTTGTCACTCCATTGATCTCCTCTCATTGTCCTATGTGTCCACCTCTCTCTCTCTCCTTATGCTGATTTCTGGTTCCCTGACAGAAGCAGAGATGAGATAAAGGTGATGTTGTTGGTGAGTCAGAAAACCACAATAGTCGTAAAGAAAACACAACAAAACTTTCAAAAAACTTAGAGTTGCCTGGCAACAATCCACTCCAGCCTAAAATAATTAGCTGTCACTGAGATTTGAAATCTAAGCACACAATGTTTACTTGGATGTTGTTTTGCTACTGGTAGCACTGCTTGGTTAACAAGTGACCTTACCGCCTAAAAAAAAAAAATAAAAAAAAAACTTTTTTGTTTTTCTTCTTTTTTTACCTGTCATCCAATTTCATTCTGCTCTGCGTATGTTTATGATCGTTTCAGCACTAGCAGCTTCATATCAAGTAGGGGCCGCTTAATGTTATGAGTCTACTTGTTGCCAAAGCATAGGATCATGGGAAAATGTGTCAGCATTCAAATAAACACATGGATTCAGCCTCAAATTATCATTACACAGAATAAGCTTGCAGTGCTTCACACCACAGAAACAACAATGTTTGTGTACGCAAGAATGTCCTACAGCAAATGTAAATAAATGTGTACCTGTTTTGTCTGTGTAAATATGTTCTATTTCTGGCGCGGCAGCATTTAGGCTATGTTTTTCCAGACTCACTAACACAACCACACATACGGCGGAGCTCTGAGCTGCCCGATGACCCGTGTAGGCAGGTTGCAGCGCTGTCATAACATCCCTAGCTAACTCACAAGCCCCCTTAGCCCGTAGCTAGGCTAAACACCAGTCTGACAGGCTCACTGCAGAGATGCCCCCAGAGTTCAGCCCCATCGCACCCACCTGTCTGCTGCTGGAAATTACTACAGCGTGCGGGCGTACATGTGTGAATTGTACAAGAACCTTGTGTGCTACGTATTGTCCCGAAATGCACCGCCCCAGCCTCCGCGCGTCTCTTAAGATCCGGTGTGTGTGTGTGTGTGTGTGTGTGTGTGTGTGTGTGTGTGTGCGCGCGCACCGGCAAACAAACTGTCTTTGTGTTTTTGTGTGTGTGGAGGTGACAGCCTGGTGTGTCTACAGAGAATGTGGTAATAAGTACAGTTGACGGCCGTGTCAGGAGGTAGTGGGTGTCAACAGATAAAACTGTTTGTATTTAGGCCCTGGCTTCGGTGCACTGTCACTTCGCTCAGCTGCTGTCTCCCTTCCTGTCACCTTGTGTCTCTCTCTTTATCTCTCTCTTCCTCCTCCTCCTCTCAGTCCTTTTTTCTTCATCTTTTTTTTTCTCTCACCATCTCTACTGAATTGTTTTCCTCTCTGTTCCCTTCTTCTTCCAAACCCCTCCCTTCTTCCTTTGCTTCTGTTTTCTGTGTGTGCCGTATGATGATGGTCTTTGCTGATGAAGCCTGTCTATCCATTGTGTGTGTGTGTGTGTGTGTGTGTGTGTGTGTGTGTGTGTGTGTGTGTGTGTTTATGTATGTGCACATTGCAGCATGATGACGCAGGTCTTTGCTGATGAAGCCAGAGAGAGTGTGTGTGTGTGTGTTTGCTGTGCGTGGCGCAGCATGATGGGACTGGTCTTTGCTGATGAAGCTTTAGTCTCAGTGTCTCTGCAGACCTTTCCTCATTACCTGAAGAGAGACAAATGAACTGCTGTGGAGGGAGAGAGAGACCGAAGGAGGCGAGATACTTTAGGGAGAGATTGAAAAAGGCAGAAGGCCAGTGGGCAACCTCTGGGTCTGAAGAGTGAAGCCAATGCAGAAGTGCCTTAAACGTGCATTCTTTCTAATAGCCAGCAGGGGGCGACTCCTCTGGTTGCAAAAAGAAGTCTATGAGAAAATGAGCCTACTTCTCACTTGATTTATTACCTCAGTAAACATTGTAAACATGAGTTTATGGTCTCAATCTCTAGTTTCAAGTCTTCTTCAATACAGCACGATGTTCATTTAGTAAATTATGGTCCCATTTAGAGTCAAATAGACCATAAAGCACGGGATGCTTTAGGGCGCGGCTACCTTGTGAAGTCGCTACCATGACGTCCATGTTTTCATCTTAGAACTGTAACCCTTTCACAGTGTGTTTTCAGTTCATGAAAGTTAATTATAACCTTATTGGTCGCCTGAAAATGTCTCATTCAGCGTTCGGTTGTACTTTGCTCCACCCTCTCGTTTCACTTGTGGTTGCAAAAAATTAGGTCTGTCCCGAATACCATTTTTTGGGCTTTCGAAGCTTCGGTGAGAAATATTTGAAGGTATACAAAGCTTCAGTGCTCAGGACAATGCGGCTGCCACACTATTGTGCACACATGCACCTCTATGCAACAAACAATGATATCCGTCTGAGAATAACTAATAATAATTAATGATGAATAATGAATAATTTTGTGGTATTATACTTTATTTCATGGGCTATTTGGGGATTTATATATTATTTTTACATACTTATATAAAAAAAAACAACAACAATGCATTTGAATACTGATTTGGAGGTCGATTACCATGGCAACAGTTGAAGCTTTGAAGCAATCATGTCAGCCCTACAAAAAAAAAACATGGCGACGGCCAAAATGCCGAACCCGAGGCTTCAAAACGGCAGTCCACAAACCAATGGGTGACGTCACGGTGACTACGTCCACCTCTTATATACAGTCTATATGGTATAGACTGAGACTACAATCACACTAAGCTGGCTAATTTTGAAAACATCTTTTATATGTTAAAATGACTATACTGATATTGCATTTTTAGATGCATTTCATTTTTGGAAAGATCTTTCAGAGCCTATAAGGTGCTGCAAGATTTATATCCATTTTTTTGTTTTACTTTATACCAAAAGAGAGGAAGGAAATCAGTTGTTGGTGTCAGTAGCCGAGGTATCTGTTCTCCCAGCAACAAGTCTTTCCAGCTGATTGAGAGGTTCATCCACAGTCTCTCATCCTTCTTCCTCCTCCTCCTCCTCCTCCTTCCTCACCTCATCTCCCCACCCCCCTCCCCCCCACTCACTAACGTGTTGTTCCAAACACGCTGACAGAAGCAGCCTATAATGGCCTTAATATTGTCCACGCCGGAAATGAGGGGGAATGAATTGTGCTGATTCTTGTCTTTTCTTCTCTTTCTCTCTCTCTCTCTCTTTGTCTTTTTCCTGCGTGTTTCCCATACATATCTGTCCATCCAATGCTGCATCCACGCACCATAAATTTACTTAATATTCTTTGTATACAAGGAAAAGGAGGGGGGTGGCTAATTAAAATTTAATAGAAAGCTCGCCACGGAGGCATGTTGACGCACACACACACACACACACACACACACACACGCTGATTACTAAATCAGTGCTCTTATAGATGCTGGTGGAAGCAGGTGGCCATAAATAGAGAAAGACTTTAAAAGAAAGAAGGCAATCAACAACAATTCACTTTGGTTTTGTGGGGGGGGAAAAAATCAAGAATGTTGGTTTCATTAACTAGCTGTATCTTTAATGGATTAAAAGAAGTGTGTGTTTGTGTGCTAGCGTGTGTGTGTGTCACTGGGGGTTCTCTCTTGATGGTGGGGTGCCGAGAGATTTTAATCTTATTAACAGCTCTTACCCTGTTTGGCAAATGGCTTTCCAACTGCTTGGGTAATGAACTGTTTGAAAGTGTTTTCAGCACACGCTAACGTACATCACTCAGACACACACACACACACACACACATATATACACACCTTCACTTTTCTCTTTCTGAACCAGCTCCCTCCCCTTTGTACTGAATAGAGGCCAGATTGCCAGCTGTCGTCACGACTCAGACACACAAACACACACACATGCTAACAACCAGCCGACAGTGTAGCACACCGTCTTCCTGTTTTCATATTAGATGCAACAGAAAGGACAAGAAACTGCACAGTGGATTTAATGCCCCATCATCAGTTATAAATGAGCATCAGTGGATCGGCTTTTAACAAATCCTGTGTGGGATTTTCAGCTAAATGCTGCCAGGTGAATTATAGTCGCTATTATAATGTAGTTAAGCCCTGTTTTATAGCACTGATGAGGCATTTTTTTTACTTCCACTTGGTGACTGCTGTGTCAGACGGATTCCAAAAGCTTTCCAGCTACTTTTATTATTTTATTTAGAGACTAATTGTTTTTCAGACTGTGGAATTTGGTGTCTGTCAAAGTGCTCACAGTCATAATTCCACTTTTCAGTAGGGATCTCTGTTGTTAATTTCCCACTTTGTGCATAACTTACTAGTCTACCAGAAGGGTTTTCTTAATTGAAACGGGGATTTGAGTCTATACAAACTTGTCAGTCAGTCAGTCAGCCTACACAAACTCAGCAACAAGAACTTGGAGATCATTTGGACTGGGTGGGAACAGTTACTTTTCTTAGGTTTTAAATGTCCATCCATCATTATTTGTACACAATACCCACAGCCTGTCCAAGCTCACACATGGGCGACACGTCGAATGCACCCTGGACAGATTGTCAATCTATCACAGGGCTGACACAAATAGAGACTGTACTGTGTATATATATATAAATGGACAACGGGTCTCCCCTTCCTCCAACTACAAAAGTGAAGCCAAAATATCCTGGACACGGGAGCTGCTATCTTGAGATTTTGACATCGTTTGGAGCCAGAATCTGCGCAGTAGTGATCGAGAGCACTGGAGCCACGGTATCGAGGTCCCGCCCACACACCTGCCCGAACCAATTACGAGCCGAGCTCAGCCGCAGCTTGCTAGCGTGAGCTACTTAGCCACTACGTTAGCACCACGGCAGCTGTTTGACTAGAAAGACACGACAACTAACCATAATATCTGTATAACTACATTTATGATCAAATTGACACATGTTCTATTACACAGACTTGTGACGGTTATGGGGAATTAAAGTTACATCTCCTCTCTCGTACAATTCCAGAGCCTCCGTCTCCGTAACTACATCCCTCAGAGCAGCTGTCAATCATGACGTCTCAAATAACTAATTAACACCGAACTTATCAGAAAAATAAACACTTGATCATACATCAGCGTGATAAGAACTACCTAAAATGACAGAAACCATCTTTGGGAAAAACTTATTTGACATGTACTTTGATTTTTTAGTTTACCCATCCGCTAACTCGGAGGGGGCGGGACTTATGACCTATACTGCAGCCAGCCACCAGGGGGCAATTGAGATGTTTTGGCCTCACTGTTGGGGAGCTGTCATGTCGTCCATCTTTATATACAGTCTATGATATAGACAGACACACTCACATTGACGTCAACAGGCAGTTTAGACGCTCCAATCAACCTAACTTCATGTCTTTGAACCCACGTACCATCGCAAATAACTGTAGAACTTCAAAAAAACTAAAAAACTTAACTGTATACACATCTACTGCGCAGAGGTTTACAATAAGTAGTCAGGTGCAGGTTTACACCTGTTTATTGCTCTGCTCAAAATCAACAGTTTTTTTCCTCTGTTTGGCTGCTTCCAATTGAGAGCCGAGGATGGATATTTGAATGAGGAGTCGCCTTCTGTTCAAAGCTTCCTCCCTCGACAGAAGAAATGTGTGCTTTCTTCTCCGTTATATGTGTTTTTTCCCATTAGATCAAATAATGGGACGATTTGCCTCAAGCGTGCAATTAATCGCCGGGTCCATCTAGGGAATGAAATGGTTTTGAACGGGTGTTTTGCTGTGTTTTTGAGGTAAATGTGCCAACATTAAAACACACACACACAGATTCTAAAAAGATACAAAGCAGAGGCACATTCAACGCCACCAACATTTAGACGTTTACATAACGGCACATTTCATTATGAGATGAAACCACATGTGCAGTTATCACGCTCTTTTTTGCTCTTTCTTCTGTCTTGCCCTCAGTTAAAGAGTAAACGAACGTGACCCTCATCAATATTGACAAGCGTATTCATGAAATGAGCTCAAGGATGGAAAAATGAACAAGACCTTGGAGAAAAATTGAGAGCAGGACGGAGAATGAGACAGAATGCAAATGCTTCGATGACCAAGGGCGTTACTTGTCAGGGGAAGGCCAAAAAACAGATATTATGCACCTCTATTCCTCACTCATCTCTTCAGTCATCACTCTTTTTCCCCTCTTTTTGTATCTCTCCATCTCCATCTCATTCATTGCACCCCTCCATTACTTCTTCCAGGTCTTTTTCTACTGTTGAATCTCTCAAAATGACAGCACATAAAACACCTCGGAGCAGAAGCTCCCCAAGTGCTCATTAAGGCCTTGTTAGCATCGAAAATGATCATCCCAAGAAGGGAATGGGTCTTGGATGGGTGATGGAGCTAAACAAATGAGATAAAAAATCTTTTCTTACCAAAGTGTCTTTTTACGGCGCCATATCGCTAAAGATTTGAATCCATTTTACTTTCATCTTCCTCTGGCACAATAGAGAGCTTAACCCTCTTTCTCCAGATGCTTTGATGGACATAATTATAAATCACGCTTTCTCTCTCCTGTCGCACACAGAAAGATTTGGAAACAGCTGGACACAATATTTTTTCCTCAACCACAACACCTCCAAGGCCTTTCATCAGCCTAACAATGTCAGAGCTACAATTATGCCTCTTCACTGAGCGGCAAAGCAGCAGGAGCCACTGCTGTTGAGTGACTGGCATCTGCCCTTGGCCAAGGTGGCCAGGAAAGGAAACTTCTTTTGCCTGAAACTGTTTGAGTGTATTCAGTGTCACGCGGAGACATTCATTGAAATGCATATATCGCTGCTCTTGTTAGATGGGGAGCTATAACACCATGTCTACACAGGAGGAGTAGCGTGAGCAGCATGTTAGCTCAGCAGCAGCAGCAGCTTCAGTCCTCCGTCTGTGTGTGTGCCTACACAGGATGCGTTTAGGCACAGTATTGAGTCTAGGTCACCCAATGTTTGGCAGCACTCAAAGCCCAACACTCAATCCTTGTAGTTGTGTATGGAAATAATCAACCTCTGGTTCTGAAAAGTGAAGCCAATGCGGAATGACCCTACTACTCACTTGATTTATTACCTCACTAAACATTGTAAACATGAGTTTATGGTCTCAATCGCTGGTTTCAAGTCTTCTTCAATACAGCATGATGTTCATTTAGTAAATTATGGTCCCATTTAGGGTCAAATAGCCATAAAGCAGGGAATGCTTTAGGGCATGGCTACTTTGGGATTGACAGGTTGTTACCACGGCGTTGTCCGGTCTGGGAGTTGTCCGTGTTTTCGTCTCACAACTTTAACCCTTTCACAGTGCATTTCCAGTTCATGAAAGTTAATTATAACTTTTTGGTCGCCTAAAAATGTCATTTGGTTGTACTTAGCTCCACCCTCTCGTGTCACTTTTTGGTTGCAAAAAACCAAGATGGCGACAGCCAAAATGCCGAACTCGTGGCTTCAAAACAGCAGTCCACAAACCAATGGGTGACATCAAGGTGACTACGTCCACTTTTTATGAACACAATCTATGAAAATAACGCAAGAAAATAAATTGGAAGTGTAAAATTACTCACGTTTAGGCATATCTCACACAGAAGTGAAAGGAGAGAGATATATCATACTAGTAGTTTTCGCTGGTCAACTTTAAATCAAATTTACTTTACGTCATAGTTAATCATTTTGCAAACTTCTGTGTTTTAGATATTCGATTTTGGGGATTTTTCCTATTTCTCCAGGTAGTGTTGCAATGATTAATCAATTAGTTGTTAACTATTAAATTAATCGACAACTATTCTAGTAATGGATTAATCAGTTTGAGTCCTTTTTTTTTTTTTTTTTTAAGAAAAACAGTAAAAATTCTCTGATTCCAGCTTCTTAAATGTGAATATTTTCTGGTTTCTTTACTCCTCTATGACAGTTAACTGAATATCTTTGAGTTGTGGACAAAACAAGACATTTGAGGAAATCATCCTGGGCATTTTTCACCATTTTCTGATATTTTATAGACCAAACAACTAATCGATTAATCAAGAAAATAATCAACAGATTAACCGACA
>CAKAOI010025853.1:0-36925 GCA_916701655.1 Sebastiscus albofasciatus | reverse complement strand
TGTTGAGTGACTGGCATCTGCCCTTGGCCAAGGTGGCCAGGAAAGGAAACTTCTTTTGCCTGAAACTGTTTGAGTGTATTCAGTGTCACGCGGAGACATTCATTGAAATGCATATATCGCTGCTCTTGTTAGATGGGGAGCTATAACACCATGTCTACACAGGAGGAGTAGCGTGAGCAGCATGTTAGCTCAGCAGCAGCAGCAGCTTCAGTCCTCCGTCTGTGTGTGTGCCTACACAGGATGCGTTTAGGCACAGTATTGAGTCTAGGTCACCCAATGTTTGGCAGCACTCAAAGCCCAACACTCAATCCTTGTAGTTGTGTATGGAAATAATCAACCTCTGGTTCTGAAAAGTGAAGCCAATGCGGAATGACCCTACTACTCACTTGATTTATTACCTCACTACCGTCTTCTTGAGAGAGATATATCATCGTTGTAGTTAATCATTTTGCAAACTTCTATGTTTTAGATATTCGAATTTGGGGATTTTTCCTATCATTCCAGGTAGAGTTGCAATGATGAATCAATTAGTTGACAACTATTAAATTAATCGACAATTTTTTTGTTAGTGGATTAATCAGTTTGAGTCTTTTTTTTTTTAAGAAAAAAAGTCTAAATTCTCTGATTCAAGCTTCTTAAATGTGAATATTTTCTGGTTTCTTTACTCCTCTATTTCAGTAAACTGAATATCTTTGAGTTGTGGACAAAACAAGACATTTGAAGACGTCATCTCGGGCATTTTTCACCATTTTCTGATATTTTATAGACCAAACAACTAATCGATTAATCAAGAAAATAATCAACAGATTAACCGACAGTGAAAATAATCATTACTTTCAGCCCTACCTCCAGGCCTATATTGGTTTCTATCCATCCTATACTATATGGACACCAATTAAATGAGCTACTACGCGACCACAATGTAATATTGACAAAAATGAACACAGACTTGATCTTCACTGTGATAAATCACACAACTCAGTCGTCTGATTGATTTCCGTATCGTACAGAAATGAATGGAAGCCAAATGGACGTTGGCGTGAGATTGTTTTCTAACTAAATTACATTTGTTTCTAATTTTTAAACATACATGTCATAATACAGTTTGTATGTAGCTCACCTCTTCTCACCTCTGTATCTACAACTACTTTCTGGAAGTGTAACATTTAGTGTATCTTTAGACAATGGGATTTGTCCCGTAGCCAGGGGCAGATAGATAGTGGTGGAATCTATTCTAGTGTGTGCCTGCGTGTTGTTGTTCCTGTGTGTGTTTGGGATTCTGGCCGACACAATCCCTCACACACAAACACACACACACACACACACACACACACACACACACTCTCTCCAAGGTATTTGACCTGCTTTGCCCCGGAGCAAAGAATAACTGCCTGTCCTGCATCTCAACACTCTCCTGTGCATTACCTTACCTCCAGTTTCTTGCCAAGCAGTGCTTTCTGCACATGGATGAGTAAATTGTGTTTATGACAAGTTACCTTCCTACTAGAGTCCATATTTATGGCTAAATATGGTCTACTCCTCTGTAAATGAGTATTACATCCTATGTTAACATACACAGGAGGTCTACCTCTAGATATTCAGTAGAAATTACAATATATAAAAACAAATACACACACTTCTGTCTGGCGTATTTGACCTTTATGTGTGTGGTATTCACCAACACTCACTGTCCCTTTGTGCTCTTTCGTTATCAGTATGTACTTCATGGTCTTTTTCAAATGGCCCATTGTGGCGTCAGGTCCTGGCTAAAGACCTATTAATTCTACACACACCACTTTCCTCTTCTGGCTCTGTCAACAGTGTTTCATTAAAGCGGTCTCAGTAGTTTTGTAGCCGCTGAATGTTTTCCCTCCACCTTCATGCTCCCGGTGGCGGCGGGGTGAGGTCCTTGAAGTCCTTTTTAAGAAAATTGGGCTTGACAGCAACAGCAGTTAGTTTGGCTTTTTTGTGTTTCCCCCTTTTGTTGTCGCTGCTCCTTTTGATTCCGCGCTGGAGTAACGCAAAAAGGAATATAAAGTTTTTTTTCTTTCTCTGCCCTTCTTATCATTTCCTTCACCCTGTTTCTCTCACAACTCATTTTCTTTATCCATAACTTCCTGACATTCTCTCTCTCTCACTTCATTCCTCATTCAGGCAGTACTACGAGATGCTGTACAACACCGCCGACGAGCTGCTGAATCTGGTGGTGGACCAGGGCGTTCGCTACACGGAGCTGGAGTACATCAACGCCCTGTCCTTGCTCCATCGCAGCCAGACGGGCGTAGGGGACCTGAGCACCCAAAACATCCGGCTGCAGAGGCTGAAGGAGATCATCTGCGAGCAGGCCGCCATCAAACAGGCCACCAAGGACAAGAAGATCACCACAGTGTAATGGTCAAACAGGACGGGGTCAACCAAGAAAACCTCTGTCCTACACATTTTTTTCTTTCAGCTCCTTCAGATCTGTCCGGCAGGAACATGTGCAGCATAATTGGGTCATGTATGCAAGAGTATAAGAACTTGCAGGACAGGGGGATGTTTAAGAATTGGGTTAGAAAACACTGAAATAGATGCTTGCTCTAAGACCTAGATCATAATGTGTGTGAAATCTGTTGATGGAAAGTGTGTCTTCTCCATTTCATCTCGTCTGATGCGACGAAACGCACTGTAGTCGAGGGTTGATACAGATATACTTTCCAACTCTGGGCATGTAGATTATATATATATATATATATATACTGTATATGTGTGTGTATGTGTCAGCATATGCAGCACTGGCTCGCTCTAATTGGGAAGCGAGGTGACAGCCAACACAACTGCAAACTTTGCAAGTTTATTTCGTCTCTGTGTCATAAGGTAACCTACAGTACGTTGTCAATTTACACTTTTTAAAAGAAATAAACGCGGGCGCTCGCGCTCCGACTCCCGACAGTCCCCCCGCTCCCCATGACTCCAGCTCAAGATAAAAGCCGATTGTCTTGGACACTCACCCGAACTTAGGCCCATCTCATCTCATTTTCCTATTAGATCTAAACTGCTGCTCTCAATTACACCTCTATCTCTCCTCTCCTGGCAGCCCCATGAGCCCACTGATTCTGTCTGCAATAACAGATGCCAGATTAGACTGTCTGAATGAGGCCACATCTTCCGCCTGCTGCCAATTTCGGCTGGTCCCCAAAGATTCCCCCTAGCTGAGAATTGTATCATATCTATGGCTGTTAAAAATCTGTTTATCTCTTGTTTTTTTTCTTATAGTGTGTGCAGTAAACTAGTGTGGAAAGTTGTGAGCTGACAAATTGGACAACAGAGACTCAGTAATGAAGACATTTTTGCTGATTTTTAGTTTCATCCTTCCATAAAAAAGTATATTTGAAGTCCAACATAGTGGAATGACATGCACTTTTGTTCAGTTAAGGCATGCGTTTGAGAATTCTTTTCATCAGTCACAGCTCTATAAACCGAAACGATGCAATTCCGAATCTTTATTTTGTTGTCCCAACAACATGTGTGCAAGTCTCTTAAAGTGAACTAAACATATAAACCCGAGAGACGATCGCAAATCATTGCCCTCCCCTGCAACCCTCCTTGTTTTTAGTTCATTAACTTGGGAGAGAAGTACTTAACGAGAGCAGGAGAGGAGAATGGGAGCCTTGTCAATACGGCGGGCCCGGTGCCGGTCTCCCCGAAGCCCACAGGGCAATCCATCATAATGACACATAGGCTGGGATCGATGGGAAAACAACCGTGGAGCTGCTGAGGGGTTCGTCTACCGCTCTGAAACGTACACTTGGTGTAAAATCTAAAAATCTGCTCATTCAGCTGTTCACTTCAGAGCTACTTTTGAAATGTTATACATGGGGAACTTTAATACAATGCTAACTGACTGTGTCATTTCACACACAGATGCTATTATACTATTATCCCACTGCACACACACACACACACAACACCTAAAAGTCCAGAAGGCTTATGTATTGGGAATACTACATATATGTGAGATCAAACCACCACTGCTGTCCAAGCTTTTCATTCATGAATTAAATATGTAAAATGTAATTAAGGTTCAATTTTTACTTGGGAGGCAAAACTCGGCTCATCTGCTTTTCTATTTCATGTTTCTTTTTCTTTGCAATGGATATTTTGCACATCTGCTTTGAGAGTGATTTCTATTAGTTTAAACGTCCTTATTGTTCTTCCAGATGTTGAGTGCCATCTTAGAAATGCTCTGGAATGTTTGTCTAGACTGAATTAAGCACACATGATTTGTTAATGCATACAATAATACACTAAAAAAATAAAGCCTTCAAATTCCATCATGTTTTGTGTATTTTGTGGTGTTTTCCTTCCTCGTGTGATTGCATAACGGTCATATTTTCCACTGTCTTGGGGGGGAAGTACAGCTGACAAGAGTTCCTGCACACAGTAACACCTTTTCTACACATGACAGCACAGTCCATCACTGTTTTGATGCACCCGAGCTGTTACCGCCTTATGTCATATGTGCGAGACGGATCCAAAACCAACACTAGAGGAAGTATTTTACCTGACAGCTGTGATGTGTTTGTGTCTGACATGGTTTGATGCATGAAATGCAGCATATTGGACTCAGAAAAATAAACACAGACAGCATACCACCTGAAGGCTTGTGTTGTTGTGGGCATAAATCCATAGGCTATCTGTTGGTAGAGTAGGATATTTGCAAAACCTGACTGTGTTATTAGCCCTATTGTGTCTACTATCATGGAGTTCTGATACAGGATACCAGGATGCAGGGATTATGATTCAATATATTGCAATACTGTAAGTAAAGTGATATTGAGATTTTTTTAAATCTAATTTGAGGAAAACTGCCATAGTATAAAGAACACACCATCATATGCATATAATTGGAGTAAAAAAAGTTCATGCAATCAGAACAGTGAGATCTGAATTTGCATTTACCACAGTCCCTGTAACATCCAACATCGTAGCACTACTTTGAGAGGGCACATACACTGAGAGGGCACATCTCTTTGCATGTAAACTATTAATTAAAAATCAATACAGTGTTTTTGAGAATTGATACAGTATCACAAAACATAATATTGCAATATTTGATTTTTTTGATATTTTCTCAAACCCCTATAGCTCTGACAATGAAATCCAAAATTTAACAAAAGGATGACCCTGCAAATGAAATTTAAAATACATCATTGGAAACCTTAGTAATCCCATGACTGAAAGGTTTTTTAAAATACTAAATTGAAGTTATTAGTGGTTTCTAAATCTTTAGAGGCATCAATAGTGGTTGTAAACATTGTAGTTACCTACATTTTAGCATTGTATTATTTTTTTTTTTTTAAACTATGTTGGACTTCAAATACTTTTTATTTTTACTACATATAAGTCAAACTCCTAAAAAATGTATGTCAAAATGCGTCAAATCGTTGAATTTAGAAGAAAATTAGTACCTTTAAGAAACTTTCAAAAAAAGTTTTTAGAACTAGCTCTATGCATCGCCAGGAGGTGTATAGCAATTACATGGAAGTCTGATTCCCATCTCCTCAGATGGCTTCTGGAAATGAACAGCTGCATTCCACCTGAAAAGCTCACACATACCCTGGGAAATGAATACAACACCTTTCTGAAGATTTGACAACCCTACATTTAACCTATATGGACTCCTTACCAACACCTATATCGGATTTGATGTTATAAAATTAGTCATCTGAATAAGTCAGAACACTGTATCTCGTTATTTATGATTTCTTTATTTGTGTATTTAATTTGTTTTTTCTATATTCTTTTTAATTAAATTGATCGTTAACTAGCTTACTCTTTTTGAGTATGGTTCTTTTTCAGTTTGTATGTGGGTGGGATATAGGGAAGGGAATTTGGAGCTGTGTTTGTGTGAGTTTGTGTTTTGTATGTTTTGTATATTTGGTTTACTAAAAAAATTGAAAATAAAATATTCTAAAAAAAACTATGGATATGTTAAATGCTATAATGTATGTTAACACTCCAAGCTATTTGGAGTTGTACGTTTTTTTCCCTCTTCTCCTTAAATACCTGTGGAGGTGCTTCCAGGGCCACTGTCGGTTTTTGGAGCAAGCAAACTACATGACCCACAATCCCTTTCACCTCTCAAAAGCGTTGCCCAGCGACGATGCTCACATCGAAGAGTGTTCATGTGAAAAGCTAACTTTCTAAGATAGCTGGAAACACGGATATTTAGACTTTTTATTCAGCACAAAGTCCTCACTTTGGCTGCTTGTTAGTCAGTCTTTTAGTCCCTCGTCGTGGAGTTTTCATTATGGAGTAATAATGAAGGAAACAACGAGTGAACAGTTGTCCTCAGCGTCTCCTAGCAGCTGCCCTCCAGGGTCCCTCGATGACGCTCCTCGACCCCCAGCAGAGGCTCCTCTCTCCGGCTGCGGTGAGCTGGAAGAACACGGAGACATGGAGGTAAGGAATATAGGATAATAACGTTAGCTTTGCTGCTAAAACTTCATAAGCTGTTTGCTGTGCTTTCATACTTCTTAGAAATAAACTTTTTTTGTTTCAGTTTCTTTTTTTTATAGCTTAAATATAAGTTATAATGTGTCATTGTACCAAAGTAGAATCAGTGTAACTGCATTTGAATGGAGCAGTATCAATAAAACACCATTATGTTGTTCTCTTATTGCAACAGATAAAGCAGGTAACCTTGTACAAGAGGTCTGGGGGAGTAAAAGAACACAGCAAGGTCAAATGGTTGATTATTTGCAATTTGTGATAGTATTAAGTAGTATAGTATTAAGAGCAATTAGAGTGGTGTGCATAGCTTCTTAAAGCATAATCTGTGTGTACAGTATGTGACCTGCATGAATATGTGCATGTGTGCTAGTAGGGGCAGGAAGCTGTGAGGTAATGCTTATAGTGGCATATGCATTGTTATTGCAGGGATGTCCATCCCAGCCAACATTTGTATGTGGGGCCCATGCTGGTAGTAAATGGGCTGAAAAATGGGCCCTATATGGGATTGTCCGTGGGTTCCATAACGGCCCAATGTCAATTGCCCACATGGATTCCTTGCAGGATTACAATGGGTGTTATGTGGGCCCCAACTGGGCAACATACCCAAGACCCATCTTGGTCCCAGCTTCAAAGGTACTATTTGAAACTTTCAGAAATGCTTGTTAACAGCGACACCTGTGGCCGATAATTCAACGAAAGTCAGCGTCGGGCTCGCGCTTGCTTGCTCTGAATAGACATGAATGAACATCGTTCAAAACAGTGAGGCGACACACGTCAGCTAAAACCACAATATCACTCTATATTTCACCTGCTTGGCAGTAATGTTAGCTGACCAGACGAAGGTCTCTCCATGAATCACTGCTGATCCTAGTGTTGGCTTTTCCTGCTTCGAGACTGAAGCAGGAAGAGAAACATTATCGCGATAGTTGATCCAAGTGGGCCCTAGATAAGATGGCCATTTTGGTCCCATACCCACTTAGTACCCAGGTACCCCCAGCATAACCTATGTGGGGGCCACATAACCATGTTGACTGGGATAGTTCACTGCTGTCAATTCTGCTTCACATTTCGTATAAAATACTTTTTTTTATGTTTACAGAAGGATGGTGTTTTAGCCGCTGAGGTGGTCTCCAGCTGTATGTCCAACCTTGGACGCATTGGCACTGGGCTGCAACATTTGTACCACCAACTGTCTCTGCCTGTAAGACACTTAACCTATACAGACGGTCAAATGTAAATGACATTAGCCTATATGGCTTTCAGTTATCAGATTTATCAAGACGAAGCAATCCGTGAAAAATCAGTTTACATTCACATCGTGTCATGTTGTTGTTAGTTTAACCAAGGTTGTGTTTTTCTCTACTTTAGAGTCAAGATCTCCATGACGTCTCTGTTTTATGCAATAATGTCCATCTTCAAAAGCTGGAACTGCCACACAACAAAATCAAAGGTGATTATTCTCGTATTAATTAAACCTATTACACACCTGCTATTTATAGGAGCATGTAACTACTTTGAAAGAGATGTAACTAAGACATGATTTGAATATTTTATTTTTCTGGTGTCTTTATCCTTTGATCAACTGCTAGATTTATCCTGCGTGAGCCACATGCCCTACCTCGTCATCCTGGACGCTTCTCACAATGAAATCTCCAGCTTCTTTGGATTCCAGCCACCCAAGTACCTAAAAGTATGTTAACGCAGGACCTTGAGCTGACAGGATAAGACCACATTTTGATTGGTGGCTTGGGCTTCACTTTCTCGTGCTATTCCCCCATGATAGGCCCGGATTTCCATAGCCCATCTGTAGTCTCTTTGAATATGCTTACAAGGCATTAGCTGCCCTTGAACGACAGTGAACTTTAACGAATTGAAAAATTCTCCCCAGGATTCAGTCGAAAGAATTTTCTTCAGTGAGATGTACTGGAGACTTTCATGACTTTTGTTAATAATGTGCTGCTGTTTTTGCAGGAGGTGAATTTCTCCCACAACCGTATGACAAAAATGACGGATTTGTCAGCCTATTCATCTCTTAGTAATCTGGATCTGGGCTGTATCCTTACTGAGAGACATGAACTTGCACCCACACTTCCTCTGTCTTTGCCTCTTTCTCTGTCAGTCACACACTCACATTTTTTTTCCAAAACCCTACAGCTTTTTCCTTTACCTATATATAATGATGTCTATGAAAATATACTTAACAAACACATTGTGTTCAACTGCATTTTTCCCTTGTGTATTATTCTTAACATGCCATTACTCAGACAACAGTCTCCGTGAGATCAGTGGTCTTGAGCAATGTTGCAAGCTCACCCATCTCAGCCTGGCACACAACAGGATCTCGAGGATCAGCGGCCTGGACGGTCTGCCTCTCACACACCTCTGCCTGGTGGGTCCTACTCTATTACAGTCAGAAATATGATAAACAGAGAGAACACGAATTTTAAACAGAAATCTCATTTGTCTTTCTTTGCCAGTGCTTGGCAGTGCTATCACTTACATGTATGACTTTGCTTTGCAGGAGGTTGTTTCCCTCCATGTGTTGTCTAGTATCTACACACACACACACTCACACACAGTAGGAGTTATTTCGGAGTTGTTCTTTCTTGTTGCGTGCATTTACGTCATGTATGCTTCATTTCACCTATTTATGTCTGCCTCTCTATTGTCTCCCCTCTGTCTTTCTCTTTATGTCTCTGTTTTTGGCTGCATTTTTACATTTAGTAAAACCTTGGCCCCCTGTTCGAGAATCACCATATGGTCCAACAGCAGGCCTTTTCTCTCTCACTCTCTCTCTCTTTCTGCGTGTGTGTGTGTGTGTGTGTGTGTGTGTGTGTGTTTGTGTGAGTGCACATGCGTGTACTGTCCTTTATCAGTGTTTCCTCATTGTCAGCAGCCATCGGTCTGGCTGTGTCTGCCCCTGTCTGTAGCTTTGCTTTGGGACCAGCTGCTGGTGTTTGAGTGAGCCTGGACCAAGTTCAGCACACACACACACACACGCACACACACACTCATACCTTGTCCATCCAGCATCCGTCTAATCCTATCACCTGACCCCACTTCCACACATGCTGGCTCCCTAAACAGCACAACCCTGTCAGCCAGCCTGTTTCCCAGCCCATCACAGCACCGACCCCGAGCTTCAAGGGACCAGTGCAGTCACCCACCCCCGCTGACAGCAGCCCTCTGCCAGGCAACATGCTTGGCAAGAGCAGGGCGAGGTGTGGCCAGACGGCTAGATAACAACTTTAGTCAGTGGAATGGAGTGAGAAGCAGGCTGGGGATCCTGACAAGGGAGGAGTGCCCAGGTCCGGTTCTTTAGTCGGTGAGCGTGCTGCGCTTGCACCTCGCCAGCTGTTTGGCTGTCAGTCCTCACCTGTCAGGATTTAGCAGAGAGAGGCAGGCCTGCCACTCAGCTCAGTACTGAGGGGAAAGAAGGTTCAGGCACCCTGCAGAGCGACCATGGCACGTCCTTAATATTTAGTAGTGGGAATCATTGACTGTGTATGAAGTAGAACCGTAGCCACTTATGTATGCGTGCAGATTAATGAACATCATGTACTTGCCTCTTTAAATGTGTCCTCTTTCCTATCTGTGTCCAGAAGGGGAACCAGCTGGAGAGGATTGAAGGGTTGGAGAATCTGAAGAGTCTGCAGGTCCTCGACTTGTCTCTGAACCGCATCGCCAGTCTAACTGGCCTCCAGAATCACCACGTACTGGGCTCTGTCAATCTGGAGAAAAACATGGTATTGGTCTGAGAGAAACTTCACAAAGAATTGCTTAACAGCACGAATAAGTCAGCCTAAATCTTACATGTGATTTAGCTCATTTATCAGATAAAATGTATTTCTGTATCACATTTTAGACATCCATGAGCTGACCAAAGTGCTTTACAAACAAGGCAGAATAAAGCAGGTCAAAGTCATTTATGAGATTAAAATTCAGAAACAAGTGTAGATTGTCACCACTGCTGAAAACAGGAATACACTGTACCATCACACATAAAAGTAAAACTAACCCAAGCACAGAGGTTAAACAGCTTGTGAAATGTTCACAAAATAATGAGCAGACTCCAATACGAGTACCCTCTAATACAACAACAAAATTGTAGTTTGACAAAATCGTAGTCGTAAACAAGGCCGAGAATGAACTTTCACGCTCAACGAGTTTATAATTCTAATAACTCCAAAAAAACTATTACACAGGGTCTCTACTGCATGAATTTGTTTTGTTTTTTTCAGATCAGTGAAATCCAGGACTGCAAACACATTCATGATCTTTTCCTGTTGAGGGACCTCAATCTGCTGGGTAACCCTATACAGGTAACCAACCCTTCATTGACCACATGGATCTACTAGGAGAACATTTATTTAAAGGAACAGTGTGTAACATTTCGGGGATCTATTAGCAGAGATGGAGTATAATTTTCAGAACTATGTTTTCATTAGTGTATAATCACTTGAAACTAAGAATGTTTTCATTAGCTTAGGATGAGCCCTTTATATACAAATAGGGAGCCATGCTGCTCTGCCATGTTTCTATAGTAGCCCAAAACGGACAAACCAAACACTAGCTCTAGAGAGAGCATTTTTTTCACATCAGTTACCTGAATATCACCATAGTTTTCCACACTTGTGAAACTGCGGTAATGTGAGTTGCAGAGTGCAAAACCGTGGTACCGCCAGCTGCCGTCTGACTTCCGTTGCTCCTAAAGTAGTGTTATTATGGTAAAGACCACGGTTTTGTACTTGGTGATTCACGTTACTGCAGTCTTGGGGAAAGGGAGGAGTGAACAGAGGTTGATTGCAATCTGCAACCACACCACTAAATGCCGCCATATCCTACACACTGTACCTTTAATGTATGGAGATATATTTAAGTATAGATTCATCATATGTTTTTGTAAAATATGCCATGTGAATGTAATTGATAGGAGCAACCTGATTACAGACTGGCAGTCGTCTTCCTCCTTCAACATCTGACTATGCTGGACCAAGAGAAAGTTACTGCTGAAGAAAAGGTATGAATAAACATAATAGTTAATCATTTTGCAATTTAACAGCACAAACACAGTGTCTCAACATGCCTGACCTCTTATGTTTAATCAGTATACTACACTTTTTACAAAGCTATAATGCCTCCAAACTAATTCAACTGTTATGTGTTCAATGGATGTGCTTATATGACACTGTATTACTAACCTTAAATCCCAGGTGTCATCAGTAAACAAGTATGACCCTCCTTTGGATGTGGTGGCAGCCAGGGATCACATGACCCAGCTGGTGTATCAGCTGATGCAGCCCCAGGTGCTCTATGACAGGTTTGTACAAATATACAGTATTGTTTAATAACCTAACCTCTGAATGGTCCTCTGCCTTGTTCCTGAATGTAAAGCCCCCCAGTGGATTGAGTTAATTTACTTAAATGAAAGGAAAAAGGATAATACAAAATGTTGACAGAGGTGAATATAAAGGTTTACAATGAAATGTGTTGATTAGACATAATCATAGATATCTTATAAAATCAACTATCAAGAAGTCTGTTTTCAAATATGTGCAGCATTTTATCTGCAGTGTTTCTGTTGCTCGTATTATCTACTCCCTAAAAGAAAAAAAAATAGTTCATGCATCAGCACTTTTTTGGAAAACATCCATCATCAGCAAATAAAATGCTGCAGCTACAGTCAATTTACCATTTCTCCTGTGTGCTTCCTAGAAAGAGCACATCCATATTGCCCACAAGGCTCCCGTTTGTATTGACTGTAGGAGTGGCTTTCACGACTGGAGAAGTTTGTGCTCTGCCTTCATGGTTTAATGTATTTAACTCCTGCTCATCTCAGAGAGAACGTACCTGTAAAGTGTATCAGAATGTGTGTGTGTGTGTGTGTGTGTGTCCAAGCAGTACTATGCCCAGTGCAGACTCTCCATATCCTATGCTGGTTCTGACCGGTCCTCAAGGCTGTGGGAAGAGAGAGCTGGCTCACAGGCTGTGTCAGGAGTTGAGCGAATACTTTGCCTACGGGTCAGTCTCAAACTTTCCGTACACATATCACATGTCATAATAGTGCTTGCACTGGTATTAAAATGCACATTACATAATCAATAAATGTTGAAATATTGCCTCTGCTTGAACTGTGTTATTTAAGAAGCCAAACAAGTTATGTAAACGGGGACAGTAAAGCTTTCAAAATAAATCTACTGTCAAGATACTGATGGTAATAGCATTAGTGAGGCTATTATTTGTATCAGTTTTCTCTTTTGTACTTTTTACTTACTGCTTTTGAGGTCAAACAGCTGCTCATAATATTAACCATACAGTTGAGTCTGGTGAATGAGCTGACAGTCGCACAGATCACGGTGTTGATTCTCAGTGGGACTTACTCAGTACAATAAATGTGTTATTAACAATGGAAAAAATGAACCATCTGCATCCTGAATACATTAAAGAATGGGTCAGATATTCTGAAGTATATATTAATTCAATACTCAATCGATTTATTTACATTAAGAGAGTTGTTGATTGTTGTAGTCATTCCTTCTGTTCACCCCCTTTGTAGCACAACTACTGTAGGACAAATTCACAGTCCTTGTTCCTTGCCAAAATGCGTTCTTAAGTTTCGCCAAAGTTCATATGAGGATTCAGCAGGCTGAGCAGTATGAAACCTCATATTAGCTTTGGCTGAACTTCAGAATACATGTCTGCACAGAACGAGGACTGCAGACTTTGTCTCCCATTTCTTACTGGGTAGTCTGTGCACAAAAGGATCTCTTCATCAATAACCAATAACTCTTTCAACATACATATGGCATGTGAGCGTTTTATTAAAGGACTAGTGTGTAACAATAAAGGGGATCTATTGGCAGAAATGGAATATAATATCATATCAAACACAAGTGTGTTTTCTTTAGTGTATAATCACCTGATAATAAGAATCGTTGTGTTTTTGTTACCTTAGAATGAGCCGTTTATATCTACACAGGGAGCGGGTGCTCTTCACAGAATCCGCCATGTTGCACCGCCATGTTTCAACAGTAGCCCAGAAAGGACAAACCAAACACTGTTTCTCTGCTTGGGCCAGAGTCGATAACGTTACTCACTCCCGTTGCCGTCGCTCTCTCTCTCTTGCTTCACCAGTCACTTCCCTGATACACACACACAACGCACTGGCTCTGCTTCAAATGACCTACGCTACTGTTACAACAACTGGCTCTATACATTCGCGTTTTCGCGTCGGCTACCATAGCTCCCCAAAATGCTTGGCACACGAGAGAGGCTTCAGTTGGTTGCAATCTCCTCACCTCACCGCTAGATACCACCAGATCCTACACACTGGACCTTTAAAATAAACTTGAAAAAAGTCTTGTAAATTATATGGCTGGATATGTTATATGAAATCCCCAGACTGAGTGTTTCTCTACTGTGTGTATGTGTGTTTCCACAGAACCTGCCACACCACTAGGGGGCCCTACTACGGAGAGGAGAATGAATTTGATTACCATTTTGTCAGCGAGGAAGACTTTCAGAACATGATTCACATGGTGCGTTCGCTTGTCATTAAGCTTTTTTTTGTACATCACAGACCCTAGGAGTGGCTACATGAGAATAAAATACATGTTTCAAGGTTTAGTTTTAGTTCTGAACTCACAATAAGCTTGTGAATAAACACTGCAAACAGATTAGTACTCACTCAAAAGATAATTAAATGTATGCTGGGGTTTGAAAAGCTTTTTTTGGTGCTTGATTCGCGTAACTCCCTCAGCAAGTTTCAAATTGAATTCACTCGCTGGCCATAATGAGTTGAGTAGTTTAGAAAATGAGTTTTACTTCAATGATTGATTTTACTTTAACTGGCTGATATTTCAATTACCAAAGATACATTTATTTTAATTGAGCTCTTTTGATAAATGCAATAGTTATATTAATTACATTTTTCTTAAGGATGAGTTATCACAGCATCTCTTACAACATTTTCCACGCAAGTGATGATTGTTGGTCCGAGACAAGGACACAGAGAGCTAATGAGTTTCTATATCATCAATAAGCTGATTTCATTAACACGATCAGTTTGTATTCGTGTTAATCGACAGCGACTGCAACTTCTTAGAGTCAGAAAAAATGGGTGTTGAGGTCTGATGTCTGGGTCACATTTGTTTTCCATCATGTCCCTCTTGTCAAGCTGCCTGTTATGTAAGAGTGGCGGGGGGATGATGGATAGAGGTCGGGGTCACGGAATGATTTACACAGCGATGCCTTTCATGCTGGAATTGATTCCTTTTGTGTACTCCAACAGAAGTGGATCAGGTTAACTTTACGGTCTGTCCCTCCCTCAAGTTGATTTGTCCATTCTTCTCCCTCCATTCTTCTGTTGCCAGCTACTTGGTTTATTGCTGTGCTGTCCTCGCTTTCTTTACTCTTCATGCGCTCACCTCTCATGTGTCAGCTGACCTCTTTCCCTCCTTTTTCCCTCAGATTTTCAGTAACTATGCAATCATAACCTCTTGAACACACTTCTTGTGGCTGTTCAAAATTAACCCCAATCAGCAGTCCTTGGTACTTATTATACTCCTTACTGTGATGTCAACACAACGGACACCTGCTGTGCAATTTTGTCTGAATAGCATCCGACTCTGGTGATAGGGAATCACAAGAATCATGTTTATAATTAAGTGTTTGAATGCTTTTCAATGACCTATTTAAGAAGGTCCAGGGACACAAAAACGTTCCTTTTTGACTTCAGGAGACACAGTGTATCTTATATAAATTAATAGTAAACAGTCAATTAAAATGTAGTGAGTGACAGTTAATGAGTTTTCTCTATTATTATTATCATATAAAACCGTCTGTCATATTGTATGCAGTCCTGTGGAGACATTTTTTTATGGGGGAAAAACTTCACAAATGAAGCCAAGTTAGATAACCAGTCTTTTATCAGCATACAGCTCACTGCGACTGGCTCCACATGCGGCCATGTAATTGACAGGCCAGTTGCAACAGTTACAAAGTCTGTGCTCTCTAATTGCTATGATTTTATATATAACAAACCACAGTAATACAGTCAAAATAGAGTTCAGTAAAACAATACAAAACAAAAACAACACTTTAAAACAATACTCCAAAAATGTAATTTGCACTAACAGCTACTAAATTATAGTAATATAATTCATACAAGATAACCTTGTCTTGGGAATGATAGTTATATGTCTGAATTCACTTTTGCTACCATAAATCAAAGAACAAAAATTACTTCTTTTAGTGATTTTAGTGTTATAAATTATGCGGTTCAAATAAAACTGCTCCAAAAGCAGACAGACAAAAGGTCAGGGGTCATGTGTGAGAAGTAACAAAGAGAGGGACTTTTTTCCCCTGACCACCAGGTCAGAAGTTCAGTTCACGGGTGGGCAAATGACTTTAGGTTGTTAATCTTAACAGAGCATGCTGGGGTTATGTTTGTATGTCAAATATTATGTCCACTTTCGGAGTGAAGCTCATAACTATGGTGACCATGATGAATAGCGGGGCAATAAAGTGGTGCACTAAAATGCTCTCTCATTCTTTCCCCTCATAACTGGATTTTGCCTTGTAGGGTAAGTTTATCCAGACCATGCAGTATGGGGGTCACAGCTACGGCCTGACCAGAGATGCCATCGAGGAAGTAGCCAGAGAAGGACTCGCCTGCTGTGTACATATGGAGCTAGAGGTGCGTATGGAAACCTCTTGTCTGAGAGTACATCAAGCAGACTAATACCATATGTGGACAATAAAGCTAGTAGATTGACAGGCAGTAGAGATTGAGGATCTACCAGCAATATAGGATCCTTAAAAGGTCTTACGGTTATGCAGTTATTACTTTTACAATAAATGTGACAATATGTTCAAATATAATTCAGAGTTGCAACTAGAAGAGTGCAGATATCCACCAGCTGTGTCTCCCTCTCCCCTCCCAAACAAAGAAGGGTTGAATGACCGCGAAGATAACAAAAACAGGGATTTATTCATCTCATGCCTAACTTTAGTGGATCATAACATATCGGGTGTGGAATTAATCTGCAGATGCTCCGGTTCAAAATGAGACCAAACTTTTTTATGGATGTCCGTTTTTGAGCCTTGACAAAAGCCAAAATGTGGCCTGCAACAGACTAGAGTAAGGCTTGCTTTAAGCCTAGCTGATTGCCGGATATGCCTTTTGTTACCATCCAACCACAATTAAGTCCTTGAGCATATGGTCATAAATGAGCACTAAAAATATTAGACTGAAGGGTCCAGTAGTATGCAAGATTAGCTGAGGACAGACAGACAGACAGATACACGCTCGACCGAACGCATGATCTCCCTACAGGCTTACACCTGGCGGAGGAAACAAACAGAATATTAAACCCTCATTGTAACAGAACTGCAAACTGTTTGTCTATCCTTGCAGGGTGTGCTCAGTCTGAAGAACAGCTACTTTGAGCCTCGATACATCCTGCTCATCCCCACCCAGCTTGAGAAGTATATGGGCCATCTGAAAAGCTGCGATTACTATACCCCAGCACAGATTGACATGGCAATGTCACGTATAGAGCTCTACGCCAATACCAACAGACAGCGACTGGGATTCTTCGATAACGTTATCCCCTGTGGTATGGCAAGAAGCACATTTTCATTCATGTATTTGTTCTTACTCTAACAAGGAATGTATTCATTCATGTTGTTTGATGCTGTACTTGTTGATTTAAGTGTGTATAACTGAGGATAATAATGGTAATTTTATATCCTCTAGTGGCTAATCAGATCCATTTTACTATTTTGTTAATGAAAGTTTAATTGTAGTACAAAGTGTAATTATACATATTCACAATTAATTTTCAACAAGCTAAGGAAACACTTAATTGATTCCCGTGGGAGAAATATTCTTTCTGCTTAGTCAACCTTTCATATGATGTTAGTAAGAAAGAAATCTGGAAGTCTTTGCTGTGGTTTGTGTGTTCACCGGCAGTTTGTCATTGTAGTGCCTCACAGAAGTAAAACAAAATGCCCTGCCTTACCCTGGCTTAGAGCAGTCCAAGTGTCATTGATATAGCCTTGGATAAATTAACACACTTCACTAAAATCCATGCACTACACTTTCAATCCAATTACCACATGTATTAGGGGCACGTAGCCGCAGAATAGCTGTGTTTATCATTCCCTCATGAAAGCACTCAGACATGTTAGCTGTTTTCTTAATGAGATGAACATACAGGGAGCACGGGAACCTCATCACTTTTATGCACTGCTAGCTAGCGCCTCATTACACTAAGGTCATCATCCCCATATCTTTGATTCATTACTGTTTGATGGGAGATGCATTGGCTCTGTTCACGACCAGATTTTTTTTGTGTGTGTGTGTGAGAAGATGACTGGGAGGAAGCCTATCAGACACTGAGGCAGGTAGTGAAGGAGTACCTGTTGCTAGAGGAGCAGGAAGAAGAAGGAGAAAACAACAACAGAGGATCCCCTGACAACACCTCCACTGGTGTGTATTTGTTTGTTTGTTCAGATCATCATTAGTAGACTCAAAGCAACAGACACTGGATGCAGAGTGCAATCAACTGTGCACACTTTTTAAATTTTTTTATATTTAAAGGGGCAATCCACCTTTTTTTTTTAATGTCAATTTACTAGGGACAGGAAGCATTACTTAGCCTGTGAAAATAGATGTGTAATATCTTCCTTTGCTGTGGAGAAGCTTTGTTAAATCTGAAAAAGATACTCAAAATGCATCACGTGAGTATCTCAGCTTGGGCATTTAACCAGACAGGAAGGGTCTGATAAAAATATGCTATTAGTTGCATTATGGGATGTCTAAAATTCAGTGTTTTTGGAACTAGCAGGAGGATTGACCCACGGGTTCAGGTGAGCTTACTAGAAAATATCGCAGGGTTCAGGTTGGCGGGTCAGAAAGTGACAAAGCAGCATTCCAAGTAAGTTATTAATAACTTGCAGAAACATTGCGTGCCATCGTCCACGTCCTCTTTCTCTCTCTCTCTGTCTCTCTCGCAAACACACCAACACACCAGCCAGTCATTTTAACGCACTCCGTGCAACCACCACGTAATGCACTGTCAAGAGGTCGTGGTCAACTCACGTATTTCTGTGAGATCACGTTGCACACACACCGCGAGCGCTAGAGTCCGCTTGTCTCTGTCCTTGTCTCTCATACATTTATTTTGCAACTATTATGCATAAAGTTTCGGTTTGCGTGTCGGGTCAAGTTTGGGTGGTTGATAAACGCATACTTTTGCAGGTGGGGCAGTGCAGATTAGCTCTCATAACGGGTCAGGTCGGTGCGGTTAATAAAAAACCCTGACTACTAGGAACTAAAAGTCAGTATAGCTTGGCCTGCGCTGCATCAATTTTGACTGTTCTTTTTTAATCTGTCCCTCAACTTTATGGAAGTGCAATACTAAATCACTGGAGGGCCCCTATATTGTGGTCATAAATAAGATATGTGTGTGTCTAAATAGAAAAATCTGTAGACCTGTTTTCATGCTCTACATATTGTATTCTCTGTTTATGTATAGTACATGCATGCATACACAGTATATGCATCTTGTGCCTGTATGTTATGTATGCTGTACTCATGCAGTATTACACAGTATTGATATACAATATCTGTGTCTTTTTCTCTCAGGTCACGAGCCAGAAGAGGAGAAGCTTCCGTCACCACCCCTGTCGAGGTCAGGATCAGGCCCACTCGCGTCACACTCTGCCACAGCTCTTGACCCGTCAGATCCGTCTTACAGAAACTATTTAACCAAGATCCAGGCCGAGCTCAGCCCTGAGAAAAGCCCCGCCGTGAGTTACAATATGTCTGATGAAAAATTTATTGGTAATGAAGACTGTAAGTGAATGTTAAATAGACATCTAGACTGCAACAAATTTATGGGGAAAATCTTCTAACAGGATGCTGGCTCTCTTTCTCTTCCTTCGCTGCCATACATCATCACTCCCCCTTTTCCTCCCGTCTCCTCTCCGCTTTAATCACCCTCCACATCAACTCATGTTTCTCACCTGCAATTCTTCTCTCTCCTTCCTCTCACCTTCCTACTCCTTTCCTCCCTCTCCCTCCTCTGCAGGAGCTGGCTTCCATCAGGAGGCGTGAGCAGCTGGTGAGAGAGGCTATAGTGGGGAAGAGTCCAGGGGTCTACAGCCAGCTTTTCAAAAGGTCCGTTATAAGTAGCGCTCACTCCACTGACTGCTCTCCAATGCTTAATTCCAAGTGGGCACTCACAGCCCGGCCAAATTGGTTTAATTTGCGCACTTGTCCTAACTGCGTTTTGATGGCTTGTTTTGGGTTATTGTTTGACCTTGAAGGTGAAGTGGCAGGTGGCCACATTATTTGAATCTGAGTGTTTGTTAATATGTTGGGCTCGTGTAGTGGCACTCTCTTCTCAGGTGTCCTAAACTATACCCGTCATCCCCAGTTATGACTACGCCAAATCTGAGTGAAACGATCTGAATGTGAAATTGCTTTTCCATGCGCTCGTGAAGAATGATTATTGAATTTAGCGCTATTTTTCATTTACCACAGCTCTGCTCAGACAGCACCATCATCACTGATGAATCCTGATACCCAGTTAGGTGAGGAGATCAGGTAAGAACACATACGCACAAATGCACGGTGCATATACACTTATAAGTGCTCACACGCTATCAAAGGTCACAAGTAAGGCCAGATGTTACTGTACGAGAATAACAGATGTATAAATACATACTTAAAAGCTGTATAAGATTTCACTCTTTATGGTTTCTAAATTCATAATAATAGTATTTTGATTTAAAATGAGCTGAGAGAACCCAGAGGAACTCTTGTGGTTTCATAAAAACAATCTGAAACTGAAGATTTAGGAGCAGGAAACTGCTTTTCTTGTAGTATTCTTTGCTCTTTACTAGGCCTGTTTTTACAACATATGTTCACTTTTATAGAGCTCATTCTGCTGGTACAAGCCATGCGGGGACAACACATGCACAGACACACACACTTTCTTCTTTCTTGTATACACACAAATACACTCACTCATAAATTCAGATTTAATAGCTTTTGCTGCTTTTTGACTCCCGTGTGTGTACGCTTACACTCAATAAACAAGCTTACTGCACAATTATAGATTTAATCAGACGTTGACAAAGTACGTGTGGTTATGTGTGTCCGCTGTGCACGCAACAGCACACAAAGCTTTTTTCTCACCTGTGCAAATTAGCATCAATGTATTTTATTGCTTTCAAAGAAGACATTTACGATACATACAGAGATAACTGTACGTGTTCAGTCAAAACTAATTTGTTCCCTTCGGGTTCATGTTCTCAAGTTTCACCAAACTTGTTGAAAATCTACAAGTTGTGTCACAGCGGTCTGAGAGATACATGCCCCCAGTATGCACATGTTAGCATTACTCAGCCCTTCAGTATTTCTATAGAGGATTCCAGACATCTGTCTACTTGTTGGCAATGTTCTTAATAGGGATGTGTCTTTACTTGTGTGTGCCTGTCTCACATATAGTTACAGAGGATCCTTTTGTATTTCTCTGATAGATTTGTATGCGTATAGTCTTGTGTGTGTTTGTGTTTATGTGTGCTTGCGTGTGTGTGCGTGCGCTTGGATCTGGCATCATAGACTAGTCTATATGAGTACATTTAATGACAAAAATCTACTCCTGTAGTTTATGCGACTATCGTCTTGTCTTAAAAGAATTTTTCCCTTGTTTTTACCATCGCAGGCGCCGCATGGTAGTAATGTTTCTACCAGGCGCCGGTAAAACGTGTGTGTGTGGGCAGTTCAGCTCTTTTATATTGGTGCAGGTGTGTGTGGTTTTGCGTGTGGCGCAGCGCCCCCCTCGTGGTTTCAGCTGGGAGATGTGTTTGAGCGATGGAGAGTCGTAAAACACACTTCACTCAAACTCAACAGAAACAAAATAAAACTCACCTAAGCTGTCTTGGTTAGTCTCTCCACTTTTCCAACAATTTAGTTGAAATAAACCATTAATTCATCGAATTAGATGTGAAAATGTAGTACCAATATTCATCCCCAAATGAATGTCTCATTGTGGATATTTTGCCATGCGGTCAATAATACTGCCAATATCTCCAATTCTGGTGGTCCCCTCTTGATGCTCTCAGCATGATGGCTAAACTTCATAAACAGGAACGCAATACAGTCACTCAAAAATCTTAGAACAAGTAACAACGAGGAAGGAAATATTGAAAAGCCTTTATTATAGTTCCTAAATTAATAAAAAAAGCCAACATGTTTTGACCACTGTAGGTCTTTATCAGGGCATTTAACAAAACAGATGTGGCCTCACCTATATAGTATCAGCAACCAATGGGAGGCAGTCACATGACCCGGATAATAACATAAAACAAATTGAAAACACTGTGAACGACAAAATAACATGAGATGAGGTTATGCAGAAAAAGTTATTTATATACACCATAAATGGAAGATTGAAGCCTATACAGAGAAAAAAAATAATATATTAAAGAAAACATGTGAAGCCTATATCCTCATTGAGACCAGGATACTAAAAGCATCCAGTTGGTTGATCCAAAAAGCTTCCCTCTGGTTAAGTTTCTGTATCCCGTTCCCTCCCCCTGACCAAAGGTTTAATGTGTTCAATGCCCTCTATGCTAAATGTTCCTTTAGCAGAAGCTCCTTGCTCTCTATTTTTTTTGTTTTTCTTATTTTTGTCTCTGGTCCCTTTAACAACCTAATTTGTGTTTCACTGCACACATCACACCTCTCGCCACATGAACTTCTTCCTCCCTTTTCTCTCCTTGTCTGTCTCTTTTTCCCCTCGCCATCTGTGGTTTGTCTTTTCCCTCCATCCCTTCCTTTTCCCTCCTTTCACAAGCAGCTCGGACGAGTCCCGTGCCAGTTCAGCGCTGACTGTGCCCAGTTCAGCCGGGGGCTTGTCTGGTTCAGTGCAGCAGCTAGATTTGTCTGTCCTGGGACACACCTTGGAAACACTCAAAGGTTATTATTGTTTGTTTTGCTTTTTTTTCATCATTTCTGTGTTGTTATAAATAGATAGCAAAGAGAGGAGAGATTTATGAGTAGCTAGAGGCCAGGGAAAAAGACAGTTTAGCAAGTAATTTATTGTACACTTCTGCTTTAAGTTTTAACACTTTTTCAAACTATGTAAATTATATTTTTCACGTCATTAATTTTATAGTTTAGAAACAGTCTTTACTGTCTGTAAATCACCAACAGTACATCTGATTGTAAGATAAGTGAGCTGGCTGAAGTTCTGAAGATGTGTTGATGTGTTTCCATATCTGTGCTTGCATCAAGTAAAATATTCCCATTTCATTCCTCATGGCATCAGGACAAACTCCTGAAGCCCCACGTCCGGGCACGGATCCACCAGCCGTGGCCGTATCTCCCTCCTCTCATAGACGTCCTGGATCCGACGTCAAGCCCATCCTGCCACCGATCCCCACCGGGCGCAAGACCCCTGCATCACCCAGCCCGGCTCCTTCACCCAGACTAGAGGGAAGAGATGTAGACAAGGAGGGGTAGCTTGTAAGGTTTTAGGGTATCTGAAATCTAACAAAGTTGTAAATATTCAAAGTTACTGCTTACATGTTATTAACAATTAGATGAAATGAGATGAAGACAATCAATCTGTGAATGTATAAAAGTACATAACTTAAAATAAAAGCTTAGTCTGTTAAAGTGGCAGTAGGTAGAATATTTTTGGCATCATTGGGCAAAAAATCCAGAAAAACCTTTCAGCATGTTGTAATTCAAGTGTTCTGAGAGAAAACTAGACTTCTGCACCTCCTCATGGCTCTGTTTTCAGGCTTTAAGAAATCTAGCCCATGACGGGAGACTTTGGCCAATCACAGGTTATTTCAGAGAGAGAGCGTTCTTATTGGCTGTTCATTCAACGGAGGCAGCTGTCAATCACTCACGGACTCCGATCTAACGGTCAAAATAGGCAGCGCTGATCAAATATGAATCAATATTCTGTTACGTTAATGCCTATTTCTCGCCTCAAATGTTTTCAGAAACATCTTGTAGTGCACTGTTTAGCTGTAAAATTAGAAAGTTTGTGACCTGGAGGCCATGTTCAGACCAGTTGAGGAAATACCAAGTACCGCCCACCAGCCAGAGCATACATTCTCATTTTACAGCTGCTTAGAGACGCAGGCTCCAGCTCAGCTCTGATTGGTTGTTTTCCTCCGGTCTGTGAAATCTTGCAGATGTCATGAGGAGCACCGGAGGACACCAGAGGACACAGAGGCACATGATTTTGTTCACATTACCTGTCTCATGCACTACTGTCAGGATATAGCGACCGTTTTAAAAAAAAAAAAATTTTAAATCACATTGCTCCATTTCTACCCACTATAGCTTTAAGTTAAAAGAACATCGGAAGTCTGTACCTGCAAAAGATAAAAAATCAACCGCAAAACCACATGTTTGTTGCTATAACAAGCTACACAGAGTGTGATGTGTTACACCCAAGCCAAACACTTCGACTTCACTGTCAGCACTTGTCTTTTCCTTTGAACTGTTACTCGTGCCACAGCACGTCTGGATCTGTTGCACTTGCTATATATTTTATGAATGATACGTGATGGTGTTAATGACCATCTATATATAAAGGGACTACAGTATAATTATAGGCAAGGTTGTGCTTTTCCTCTTTGTAGAATTACTGGCCTAAAGGTATGTAAGTGTTGACATATAGTATGATTAAAGCTCACACAGGTTGACGAGTGTGTCTTTCAGTTATGATAAATACAGTAATTTTCATATTAGTATGTTCAAATTCTTGACTAAAGGAGGTATCTGTTCTTGTTTGAAAAGTTCATGTCTACAAAGTATGTGGTGCACGTCATGTTTTATGAACGTAGCATTAATTTTCCTGACAATGAAGTGGCATTATATTTCCTCCTGCTCGGTAATCTCATCAAATAGGATTCGCCATTGACATCTAGATACTGATCTTTTATATGCAGCATGGCGCTCTTGTCATTGGATGATAAATACATCATTAATCTTTATCTCTTCTGATGGGATTATTTATTCATCTGGAAATGCATTCATATGGAAGTTGTTGACAGGTATTAAACAGTGAGCCATCACAAACAACTTAGTGTGTTTTTGTCAGTTTGTGTGTGTGTGTGTGTGTGTGTGTTGCACGCAGCCGTGCATTCGCGTGCACCCGTGTGTTTGTGAATCTTGCACGGCGTTCCTTTTTTTGTAAATTGAAATTGTCATCTGTCACAGATGTGTGCATTGCTTATTTAAGTGGTGCCTCAGCCGGCGTGCATGTGAAAGTGCGCGTACAGTGTGCATGCGTATGTATGAGATTCTGCACACACCTGGCCATCGATCACTGTCTATCTTCCTCTCGGGCAGCAGATGTTGCAACCCCGTCATAATTCTTTGGCAGTTTGAAACCAGACAGTGTCTTTAGGGCCCCTGGGGTCTAACCTACTTACACCGCAGTCTGCACTATAGCTTATCATGGAATAACATGTTGTCTTCCTGTGCATTAACATAACACTGGATGCAGCTGTGTGCATGATAACGTTTGCAAAAGCCTTTAAGCCTAAAGAGACGTATAACATGAGGTACAGATGAGAGGATGAGTGACTGTGAATTTTGCTTCTTGTCACGTGGATGTGTAATCATATTTACCCTCTGACGACCTACACTTCACGCATGCCTTTTGTCCCTGCTTATCAATCTATTTTTCATGCATCTGCATCTGTCTCTCTTTGTCTTTGTGTCTACCTGTTTGCAGTGTTAGATTGCAGTTACGGCAGCCTATTCTTTCACAATCTAGATAAAAACAAAATATAGTACATCTAATGGTTACAATTGTTTGTGCTTTACAATGATAACAGTGATGTTCCTATTGCATGACGTGCAGTTAAGTTATCTGTAATAGCAACATCTGTATCTGCTGGTTTTCTATGCGTCGTAAACCATTGCAAAACATCACCCGTAAAGAAAGTTTAAACAGCATACAGTATGTGTGAACAGTGCACCACACTGTCTACTGAACCACTCGTCTTTACACACTTCACCAGCTGCTGAAAAATAAACATGTCACACACTTTCAACAAGACGTAACTCCTCGAGACAGCAACATTTCACCAAAGGAGAAACACATTCTCTGGGAGAAACAAAGACTTGCTTGCATCTATGTGTGTGTCTGCAGGAAAGAGTTGTTATGGGAGAGATATGCAGAAGCACATTATTAATTTTCACAATGCTGAAGTTGCTGATGTTGTGAATTCTTTTTTTTATTTTATATATTTGTAAGACTTAAGCTACAAAAAGAAAGAGCATTAATCTATATTTTCATTCCAGAGAGGATGTTGCACAAAATAACAGAAATGGTAAGAAATCTGAGATATTACTAGATCTGTTTGACTGACTGAGCAGATATCAACCTTGTTTCTAATGCTGCACTGTGGTATTGAGTAGTTATATTCCTATGTGAATCAATAGAGGATGGAAATAACACTGCAAGACTCAGAGCTTTAATTCCCATTTAGGAAATGTACAGTATATGAACAGTTTCAAAACTATACTTATACCAAATTGCACTATACTATGTAGTACTACTTTAAACTGTGCTATATTATATTATATGGTACTATACTAAATTAAACCATACTATACTTAACTGTACCTTACTATATGGTACTACTTTAAACTGCACTATACTATGCTAAATTATACCTTACTATACTAAACTATACCTTACTATATGGCACTACTTTAAACTGCACAATACTATATGATACTATACTAAATTATACTGTACTATACTAAACTGTACTTTACTCTATGATACTATACTAAACTGTAGTTTACTATATGATACTATACTAAATTATACTATACTATACTAAACTGTACTTTACTCTATGATACTATACTAAACTGTAGATTACTATATGATATAATACTAAATTATACTATACTATACTAAACTGTACTTTACTATATGGTACTATACTAAATTATACAAAACTGTACTTTACTATATGGTACCACTTTAAACCCCACTATACTATACTAAAATATACCATACTATACTAACCTTTACCTTTCTATATGGTACTACTTTAAACTGCACTTTACTATGTGATACTAAATGATACTATACTATACTAAACTGTACCTTACTATACCGTACTACTTTAAACTGCATTATACTATGTGCTACTACACTATACTAAACTGTACTTAACTATATACTACTATAGTAAACTGTTATTGTATGGAAACATACACATCTCAACGTAGTCTTCTAAAGATAAGATCTCGTGAAATGTTACTACTGTAGTTTGCACTGTAAGAAATGGTACTTTTTAGACCGCTAATGTATTCAGTCATGTTCAGCAGTCAGCTTCAGTTTAATAAAACGATACTCTTATATTTCCAGAGCTATTTTCACACTCCATTTCACTGTGCCAACACAGGATAAATCTCTGGCTGAACCTGCTGTCATTCTGAAATAGCTGGAAAAAACTTGGAATTTCTTATAAACCAATCAGAACTTGTCAACGGTGGACCTAAACTGTGTGCTATGCTCACAGGTACTGTTTTTGGAAGTCAAACATAGACTTATTTAGAGCTTTAATTTCTCCATTCTCAACCCAATTTGACTTTTTTCTTACCTGTCCCTGCACTCTTTCTCAGACACCAGGCATTCTGACCAGATGGACGTAACCATCATTAAGTATTTCAAACCGCTTTCAATTATACCCCTACTTTACAGTGACAGTGATTTGTTACTAGATACAGGTCCAGCAGTTACAGCTAGTTCCTCTTACTGTGGGGTTTTCCTTTTAAAATGTCTTGTGAAAAGACTTGACGAGAGAGTGGGCGGGTTACGAGGCTGAGAATGGACTTGAAAAATAGTCTGTGAAAGAACAATAATATGTTACAGGCGCAGCTGTAAACGTGTTAACTAACTTTCGCACATGTGGAGTGCTCAGTGTGAGGGAGGAGCGGGGACACGCCTGCTCATTTCAAGCTCAAACATACACATCTTTCCTACAGAGATGAAATGATACATTCTCCATCTTTGATAATCCCTTAACAACAGCCTCTGTGTCTTCATTTAAAATATCCGTTTTCTCTATGAGTGGAAAGCACAGGTGGTTTAAAGCACAGACAGTGAATCAATACACAACTGGTGTTATTTGAGAGCTTGCATCAGTAATTCTTTTTGTGCAGATGATGTTTTGACGGTTCCTTGAACAGACAGATTGGATAGGTAAAGGACAATGAGAGCAGACAGCTCCCAGGTGTTTTGGATTTGTGCTGAGCTTGCTGTTTTGATTACTGGACATGAAGTATGTTGGAGCACCATGGATGACTAACTGTAGCACTGACCTTCATGTGCTGGGCTCTCCACCTTCAACTTCACCCCTCTATTTCATTCTTTCTCTAACTCTCTCACAGTGGTGGAAAGTTACTAAGTACATTAACTCGTCAAGGTGCTTGTACTTTACTTAAATATCTCTACTTGATGCTACTTTATACTTCGATTCTACTTCTACTTTTAGAGTGAAATATGATAAGAATGTTATACTCCATTATAACAAATATAACAATAAAAAAAACTTATCAGTTTGTAAAATATGTATCTTTAGTTATCAGATCCCCCTTCAACATTTAAATGCTGATTACCTATTAATTCATAATTATATAAAGTTATAATAAGCAAAAAATACAATATGTCTTACTATATACTTTTTATGTTTCATACATTGGTACATTTTACTGGTGTCTGTACTTTCACTTAAAGGAACAGTGTGTAAATGTTGGGGCATCTATTAACAGCAATTGAATATATTATTCATGTTTTCATTAGTGTATAATCACCTGAAACTAGGAATTGTTGTGTTTTTGTTAATGAGCCGTTTACATCAACATAGGGAGCAGGTCCTATTCACAGTGCCGGCCGCCATGTTTCTACAGTGTCCCAGAACGGACAGACCAAACACTGGCTTTAGATGGGGCCATTCGCGTTTTCACATTTTTGTGTTGGTCACCGTAGTTCTCGCTTCAGTTGGTTGCAATCTACAACCTCACCGCTAGATGTCACCAAATCTAACACACTGCACCTTTAATCAATAATCAAAATAATGTTTTTACAGTAGCCCAGAACGGACAAACCAAACACTGACTCTAGAGAGAAACTTTCAGGTTTTTACATTACCTGAAGGCCACCGTAGTTCTCCGACACCCTTGTGAAACTGCGATAACGTGAGCGGCAGAGTGCAAAACCGTGGTACCACCAGCCGCCATTTGACTACTGTTGTTCCTAAAGTAGTGTTATAACGGTATGGAAGGCCTTGGAGCGAGGTGAACGGCGTTACCTTGATTTTGCACTCGGCAGCTCACGTTAGCGCAGTCTTGGAAAGTGAGAAATGAGCGGAGGGGTGTTCAGTTGGTTGCAATCTGCAACCACACCACTAGATGCCTCCAAATCCTACACACTGCCCCTTTAAGTACATTTTGAATGCCGGCTTTGAGTGTTTTTACAGTGTGGTATTGCTACTTTTACTCAAATGAAGGATGTGAGTAATTCTTCCATCTTGACTCTCATATCACGAACACGTACATGATATGCTTTTAACCACATATACACATTAGTTGCTAAGGCAGGCACAGGACAGTGTTCACGGCGTAGTTAGCCTTGTAAGAATTATCAGGTTACTATACGCTATATCCTCCTTCATAACCAACCAAAGGAACACTTTATTTAGGCCTTGACTTGAAGTGCTTATCTTTCCTCGCCAAATATTTTCTTTTAGTATGTCATCATCCACCGTAAGCATAATGATGCTTCACCTCAAGGGTAAGAGCTACAGATTGGAAGTTGTTACCGATGGCAAAGACTGAGCTGTTTCGACAGGAACACTCTGGATTTATCTCTGCAACCTTTCCCTCTCTGTGCTTGTGTAGAGGATGTTGGAATAGGTCAGAGTGGTGATATAATGAAAGCTTAAATAAGACACACACACACAACACACACCTCTGCATTAACTCTGCCGCATGATGTGGCGCCACACTCAGTAACTATGGCAACGGCACACTGCACTGCACCTCCCTATATGTGAGTGTGCGTGTGTGTATAACTCCTCACTGTGTTCCCTGCGGACAGATTAATTCCCTGCCAGATTCATTCCCTGTCAACTTGCTGAAACAAAAAGTTTCTGTTTTAATTAGTTCGGTGCAGTGTCTCGCTTCATCTATCTATCTGTATAGTGTCTCTCTCTCTCTCTCACTTTGACTGTCTCTTTCCCTCCTCCTTCACTCTTCCTCTTGCTCTCTAGTGTAATTAAAGACAGTCAGTGCGGATAATAGAACCGTATTAGTGTGTAATTGCAATAATCAATATACAGTGCATGCTGAGGAACTTGCTATTCATCAATATACAGATATAGAGAGAGGAGGCAGGATGTTTCACAGTGCGAAGGCATGCTTGGCGCTCATTCATGTATCGTGTTATTTATGCTATAATTGGTGTAGCCCACTGGCTTTGTTGTGTTTTTGGAAAATACACTTATTTGCTTTCTTTCCAAGAGTTAGATGTAAAGTCTCTCATATCTGTACAGTTAATACTGTATGAAGTTACCACCAGTAGCGAGATAAACGAGATGTAATGTGTTAAATAGTCACCTTTAGAGGTGCTGTTAGACTGTTTGCACATCTCCGTGCTTCTTTGTCAACATGGGAGATACTTTTGTTAAGCATATTATTTGAATATTAAAGGTGCTCTTTACCCATCCAGAGCATTAATATGGCAGCAAACAACTGTTTGCTATGTAAAGATATAGAGGAGTAATGTCTACCTGAGCAGACATTCTGTACTCTGTGTGTGTTGTAATCTGAGCTTCTCTGTGTTTTGTTGACATCGCCGCCCTGGCCGCGTGTGCCTTTTAGTGCATGTTCGTGCATGTAAGCATGCCCCACTGGCTAGGTCACGGCCGCCGCTCTGCACTGTGCTCATATGGCAGTTACAGCTGATAATACCGTCCCAACCGATGAAGCCACTATGGAAGCGTAACACCCACTCTCTGGTTCTCCCTTCAGGTTAACACTGTTAGCTCTGTCAGCACTGTTGCTGTTGTTTGCACTGTTAACGCTGTTAGTCAGCCGTCGCCATGTTGAGAGCCGTGTGGAGGCAAATGAAATGCTCCCGATCTCGCACTTAGCACCTGTAAAGTATTTTGATTCAATTTGAATTTGTACTGTATGTAGTATTCATTTTGAAATATAGCCTGGCTTTATATGGTATTCCTTCTTTCAAGAGCTCAACCAATAGTTCATCTTTTCATGTACCAATCATTGTTGGTTTTACAGAACCTTATTGATCATGATTTTACTTTTATTACATCAAAGACACTGGCTTACAATTGAAACAAACTTTTCAGACTGTTTCTTAACACAAACTAAACCACAAAATGATGTAACACAGACTTTGTTTTGTTGGTAGCTAGCTTGCAAACATTAGAAGTGACAAGCCAGCACAGCAATAACGTCAACGGAAAGAAGACTTAACTTGACAGAGGGAGAAAAAAACACACAACACAAATATGCATCTATCTTTCTGCCTCTCATGCCACATCTGGCTGGTCCCCTCAGGCTGTGGGTCGGGTGGTGGGAGATCTCAATAGGTGGAGGAGGTGGACATGCCCAGACAAATACCCTTACCGGAACAATACTGCCCCCTCCAGGGTGGGCTGACCTCACCTGGGAGCTAGGGAATGGCAGCCTCAGGGGAGCACAGCTACTGCTGGGCTGAGGAGGGGAAAGGAAAAGGAGATAGTTGGCTGTGTTGGTGCGTTTCTAGTCTGGTGGGATTTCACAGTCTGTACATGAGTGTGTGTGGATGTGTGAATGTGTACACTTATTTGATCTCGCCTTTGATTTTTTTTAAGGGTCTTGACCTTTGATCATACTTTTAACCTTTGCTTTGACGTCGGCTCTCCGAAGGGTGATGACAGCAGTTTTCATAAACCTTTTTATCTCCTCTCCCCTCCAACGCCGCCCACCCCCCATCTCTCTCTTTCTCCTATCATATACCTCTCGCCCTTTTCCTCTCCCTCTCCTCCATCTCCATGTGTTTCTCTCTTTCTGCAGATGTTATTCTCCTCAAGTCTGCTGCTCCTCTACATATCCTGTAGTCTCCATCACCTCATCTCTCCATCTACCACTCTTTCATCTCCCGTGAGAAGTGCTGAACCCATACAGTAATAGCCAGAAAGGCTAGACCATGCCACAGACGCACCATGTGTTAGCAATAAACATTTTTTTTTGGGTCATTCTTTCTTTTCATGCTCCCTTTTCTCTCTGTTTACAGTCATTGTATTTCATACTGTCATTCAGAAATCATTACTTTTAAGCTATTTTCCTCAAGCCTTCTCCATTTCTGTCGCTTCAGCCTCTCTATGCTATTCTCATTACCCTCTCCTCCTCCTCGGTGGCTGTATCTCTTGCTTTTACTGCTTCTATTCCCAGCTTCTCATTTCCCAAAAGTTGTTGCCTTGTTACGCCCACAGTCCACTTCCCATGAAATCGAGTTTCCTCTTCATAGGAGGATCCTCTGACTATGCAACAAATTAACGTTCGCTTCCCCCCCAACTGTTGCCATGCATATTAAATTAGACCAAAGAGGGACATTTCAAAGGGCACATGATGGGGGAGAAGAGACAGCAGAGGGAAAAGAGACGGAGGTGGATTATGAGGACAAAGGTTATGCTACGGTTGTGAAAACCCCCAGGTGCCCTCGCTTTAAAATCCTTCACCTCACCATATGCTCATGCTCTAATGAATTTGTGATCTATTTACTCCTGGAAAGTCAGGGTTTGATGTAGAAACAGCGTGTGTGGACGGATGAGAGAGGGCATGTGTTTACCTTTATTTTGTTTTTGTTTCCATAAAATTTGAATATGTTAAGGTCAGTAAATAGGCAACCCTTGTGCAGTTAATGAAAACACACGCCAGCTCGTAGATAATGTTAGGAATTACCATGTTTTTTCCTACATTGTTGAGCCACATCTACCTCTCCGCATCTCTGTTGGTCATGTTTATATGCAAAAAAATACCAGAATTTTTATGTGAACGCTTACTTTTGTATAATGCACATGAAGCAGCAGCTTTCATAGTCAGCCCCCCTCGGCCATTTTCCATTCCATTGAGTACTGCCGCAGAGCTCCAGTGACCTGCTCTCAGCAGACATACAGCAGACTTGTCTCTGCTTGTGGGTATGTGTGTGTGTGTGTGTGTCATCAGCCGCGGCAAATATGCAATATTGTACAACACAAGAGGACACATTCCACTGAGTTCACTGCCTGACTGATGGACGGAGTGCATTACAGTATACACAGAGTCTTCAGATATGAGCTCATATCCTCATTAGAGGCAAAGTCAAGCCCGGGTGAATGCATGGTGAACTCTCACCCATGAAGCATTTGAATATTCTGAATATCAGACAAAATGCATAAACCACAACAACAGATTAGGTACATTATTATTAAAGGAGAGTCTGATGAAATTTTTCTTATTGTCATCAAATCCCATGAAAAGACGAAAACAAATGGTGAACATGCTAAGAAGTATTCCACCCGATATCACGCCAAAGCTTGTAATAGACCCGCCTGTCCACCAATATATATTACAGACATATATTAAGGTGCTGTACCAGCAGGGTGCAACAAAACCACTTAGGTTTAGAAGAAATGTCATTGTTGGGCTTAAAATAAGTACGTAACCTAAGTAAAATGCGTACGGAAACAACGTAACATCACTACTAAACACGTGACAAACATCACTACTAAACACGTGACAAACGTCACTAACGTAGCTTACAACACCAAACGCCGGTCTCTAACACTGGTCTCCTGGTTGAAAGTCCTGTGTTTGTTGGACCCACCCACCCAACATTAGTCTTTCTCCCCTTTTATTCGACGTCATTACATTGCAGTCCATACAGACTACATTGCGTAAAAATGACACACCTAAACCTTGTGTAGCCAAAGCCTGGTATAGCTTATTACTCTGTGTCACACACATTTTTGTCCAAATTTAAACCATTAAAAACACATTAATAAGCCACAGCATTGCACTGGTTGACATATTCCTCCATTATGATGAACATGGGCACTGAAGTTTATTTTGAGTCAATCCCACATACACCGTACTGCTGCTGTAAATATTACCAGCATGCCAAATGTGTATTAATCCACCGCTGAAAATAGTCCCCAACAAATGCACAATTTACTCCTGCTTGGGCAACGTTTAGTAAAAACTACAGTGAAATTATTCATGAACCATTCTTAAAAATGGATGTCTTCTTTACAAACTAATGGGCTTGGGGATGGAGAGCCACAGGGTAGGATGTCAGGACGTACTGAGCACTAACTTGTCTTTTTATGGGATTTGTTGACAGTAACATTCATCCAAAGTTACTTCCATCGTAAAGTTGTTCTATTCCAGTACTAATAGGACTATACAGCATACCTGAATAAACTGTGTTACTGTCCTTCACAGTCCTGCTCTGTGAACTCGGTTAAATCCAGTTCTGCTCTGCTCACTAAAGCTGGATTAGGTTTAGCAGTGCAGAAAAAGCACAGAATCATAAGTCTTGCAGCAAACTCCTTCAACGCGATAACCTTTACAACTGAACTGTCTTTGGTTTCAATAAATATTGTGTGTTTTTACAAGGGATCAGTGCAAACAGTCAACCTCTGGATTAGCTGGGTTACACACAAAGTGAATTCTTTTAATATACAGAACAATTTTTTCTAAATTTGCATGCTTATCTATGTTTATCAGCATAAACGCTAAATTCAGATCCTGAAGTTTTCTTTCATTTTCTGCCAGATGTGTTGCACAGAGGTTGCCTGTGTTAACACACTGTCAATTCTGTCTGAGATAGGTCAAGTTTAATTGGCAGAGTTTAGTCTAAATTCCCATGCTTTTGCCAAGCGGTATCATTTCACAGAAACACCTGGATTTACAAGTCGGCAGCTTAACCTCTCTGTTGTTTGTGCTTTGCAGCCAAACGTTTTGAATGCCAAGTGAGAGGAGTCTGTACGGGTCTGTAGGATGCAGCATGCAGGGCAGGCACCCTGGCTGATAAATCATGTAAAATAACTAAACACTTAATGAATGAAGGTCTACACACACACACACACACACACACACACACACACACACACGCTATTGAAGGTTTTTGTTTCCCCCTGAAGCAAAGCGGCATCATATATGCACAGTTAAAATTCTCTTTAGACACTGCTTCAACAAGTCAAATCCTGCGCGAGTGTTGGAGTATGCAGACGGCGAGGGATGTTTTGAGAGCGAGGCATGACTTCATGCAGCTCGATTCTCGAAGATTCTTCCTCTGCATTGAGCTGTGAAGGTGATTACAACGTTTTCCCGTCTGAGTGACTGACACAGTCATGCAGGCGGAAACAAACGTCTAACCCCGATGCATTCAAAAAGTTGCTCTCATTCTCGTAGTCTCCTCTTTTGACCTCATTCCCCGTCTCCCTCTGTCTCCGTCTCTGTGGTCTCTGAGAGGTTAGAAAAGGCAATTGTGGACAGCTGCTGCCCTTTGACTTTCAGGGGTTTGTTTAGTTCCTAAAAATCCCACATGCATGTAAAGCATCTCTCCAGGTCAGACACACACTCCTGCAAAGGGTTGTCTTTTGTTATCAACAGACATGATCTCTGTGAGCTACTGCGTATTCACTGCATAACCTACAGCATTTTAACTTACTAAATGGCCTTTTTAAACCACCCAATCATAATTGTATGTGGCTATTGAGCTATAATTAACATAATTGCAGCCTTACATTTCAGTAATCTGTATAATCATGACATTGTAGCTAAATAACATACAATATCTGATGTCATACACTTTTATGGTTATGGTTAAGAAAGAAGTCTCAATTGCGGGACAAAAAATCGTTGTTTCTGTGAGGTTATTGACTCACATTTCTACATGTGTATCTGTGCTTTTCCCTTTTGTGTTGAATATCAGATTTACTGTGACACTTTGTCATCTTAAGCACAGTGAGGAGAACTGGTTTTGTTCATTATTTTGATATCCTTTGTGGGCTTCAGAGTGGTAATTGGACACACACTCATGACTAATTCCTTCAGCCCCAGACTTCTGCTGCATCTCAATTCTCTGCTCCGGTGCGGCTTGTCCCGACAAACCAGCCCCTCATGCTGAAACCGCTGTTTTCTTCTGTTGCCATGACAGCTCGTATCTCAGTCGGAGACGGGAAGTCGCGTGGTTTATGAAATGAATTTATCATGACAAAAAACTGTCTGCGAGCGCCGAGCGTGCGTACGCCGAGGGTTTTTTGGATGTATGTATGTGTGTGTACTCTTGTCTGTTTCTGTCTTGTGCACACTGGGGCTTATCCTGTCTATGTGTATCTCTGCTCGGTGTGTGTGTTTGTACGTATGTTTGTGCTGCTAAAAGGCTTGGCACAGAGCGGACCTTTTTGTAGTTGGCAGCAGTGGGCACTCCGCCCAGCTTGTACAGTTTATGGATGCGAGTCAGAATTGCATTAGCCTCCGGCCAGAGAGAGACTGCCCATCTTCCTGGTGTGAAACTCCAACAAATGTGCCAACACTGACAGCATTAAACAGAAAGTGATACAAGCATCAAATCCGCCTGACGCGCATCTCATGCTGTCAGTCTATCAATAGTTACATTACTGCCACACAAAAGGAGGCAGGAGCGCAAATGAAATCCCAGCAAGCATCCAAGGCTGATTTCACGCCGCAGCAGCAGGTGACATGTCCTGATTCAGAAAGTTTAATTGTAAAATGTTCCAAAGTGTGGGTGGTCAAAGTTCAGCTCGGAGTTACTAATACATTTCAGACAAAAAAAAAACATCATCTCCATTTTAGCTCAAGCTAATGATATTACTGTAATATTACCCACCAATTATACGGAACACTGTATAAAGAAATAATCATTCTGAATTTCAAACTGAAAGCCTCGACTTTACTTAATTAAAGTGCCATGTGAGAAATCGCACAATTAACAGAGTGCCTTACAACCGGCGGCTGAAGTAATGTTTGATTCTCATAACCTTTGTGATGGAACCAGTGGAGCAAAAAAAGAAAAAGGAGGTGGAGAAATGAAGATTTCAGAAAATGCATTAGATCTGTATTTCATCAAATTAGAAGTAGAAGCTCCTTGAAAAGCTGCCACGAGCCATTAATGGTGAATGACCAAGGCTTGTCCAAACAGAATATTAATAGGTTATTATACTCACTTGTACCTCCATTTCGTACATCATCAGTGGCCTCGGCAGTAACACAGTAGTTATGGAACTGATATGGCTTTTAAGTAAACTGTAACAGGCACATAAAAGATGTCTGCGTATTTTTTTTTTT